>JAODUK010000332.1:0-13819 GCA_027564635.1 Typhlichthys eigenmanni | reverse complement strand
TCGTACTGCTCCTAGCTGGTTAGATTAATTTACTTCAAAACTGTCTCAGACAAGCCATAAGACCCTGACGATGATATGTGTATATTCTGGGTTTTCGCTTCTTAACTGCTTTTCTGGGGCATGGCGGCGAATGTAAATCCTTCGCCAAGACGCATCAAATTGTTGTAACTTCTACATACATGCTGAAATCTGTAAAAAAAAAGTAATAAATACATGAGTCCCACCCTGAACACATCAATATGTCAACATTCACTCAGTCATAGCGCCACCTACTGACAACATAAAAAAAAATTGTAACTTCTCCGTAAATGCTCAAATCTGTATCAATTCATAAGAGCCCCACCCTGAACACGTCAACATGTCAACATTCACTCAAAGTCAAAGCGCCAGCTACTGGCAACAGAAATATACACGTTTTATCCTTTCATTCCCAGCTCCTAGCAGGTTGCCCACATTTTCTCCAGAATCGTCTCACACAACACGCATAATGATTCATATCCGAGTCTGCGCCACGCCCCGACACATCCAGATACATTCAACAGGAAGTCGGACATTTTTAATTTAATGGTCATTTTTATTATTTGCACGCATCATACTTTAACGAACTCCTCAAAGAGAATTCATCCGATCGACTTCAAATTTGTTCTGGTCAATGTAAACACATTGCTGATTAAAATTAAAAGTTGTTCAAACATTGAGATTTCACTGATGGGCGTGTCCGTGGCGTGGAAAATACATTATTCGCCATGAAAGAGGAAGTTGGTATAACTTCTGTGTACATGCTCAGAAATTCATCAAACTTTACATGTTTGATAAACGTCCCGCCCTGAAGACATGTATATGCCAATATTTACATAAAGTTACAGCGTCACCTCTATTGGCAACAGGAAATGTCAATTTTTACATTGTGACGTTCTTCTCCTAGCTCGTTTGATAAATCCTGAGTAGACGGACAGAGTTCTTGGTGGATTTCCTAAAACCAACAGGAAGTTTTACATTTTACGGTCATTTTTTGGAATTTTTTCGAACTCCTTAGAGAATAAATCTGATCCACTTCAAATTTGTCCAGTTGCATGTCAAGACATTGCTGATTAAAAGTTGTACAAACTGAAAGTTTTCGCTCAAGGGTTTGTCCGTGGCGTGGAAAAAGCATTATTCGCCAAGAAACGTCAAGTCGATGTAAATTCTGTGGACATGCCCCTAAGACAAAAATATGCCATTATTCACTCAAAGTCATAGCGCCACCTTGATAACTAGGTGCTCCAGTGCAACTTGCAAATATGTTCTTGTTAATATAATTACTGCCGCCGCGCTGTTGATTCATGAAGTCTCAAATTTGTGGAGCTGTCCGCTTACTGCATTCAAAAGAATGGTTGTCCACTCTCTCCTCTTAGCTGTAACATTTGTATCGCCGTACGGGTGGTGGTCCTTCTCAATGTTCATTTCTACTTTGGATTACTAAACTGGCTTTCAGCCTTGCAGCCATCACTACACATCGAACGCTCTCCAGTTGCACACCGGACTTGCAGTAAACTACCGGTATTCATTTCACCTGTTGTGTGGGTAATATGGGTTTACGAGGGACGCGTTGTTGGATATTATTGTAGTTATGTCTTCTGTTTTGTTCTATAAATATGCTGTTAATTGCCAATCGCGTCTCCATGCACATTTGATTTCCTCACCATTAAGTTTTAATTCTTCTGGTCTGTCTGTGCTTTTTAATCACCTCGTTACAATTATTAACTAAAATCATTCATTTTAATAATATTGTGATTCAACATGTTCCAGCTGAAGTTAGCTACGTATGCTAGCGGCAGTGTTGTAGTACCCGAGACCGGTCTTGGTCTCGTTACCGGTCTCGAGACCACTTTTTTAAAGTCTCGGCCTCGTCTCGACCGCATTTTTACTCTGTTTTGTCTCAGCCTCGGACCAAGAGGTCTCGGGATTTTACTTCGAGACCGGTCAAGACCACAACTGCGGGAATATAATTATTGCCGCCCGGTGTATGTCTAATGATCATTCTTGTGATTAGAAGTAAATCCTTCCTTATATTTCTAATGTTTTACTTTGCGTTCTACCACTGAGCAGGCCGGCTGGCCACAACTGCAGAGCATCGCGCTGTCTGTGTGTGTTTGTCAGATTGGGCCAATACTCAATGTTGAGGGGAGATAAGAGCGGCCCCTCCCATCTTGGACTGATCCTTGAAATTCTAAGATCTGATTGGCCCAAGAGCGTTTTAGCAATATTGACTATAATGCAAGGTGGTGTACGAGATCTTTATTCATTTTAGTTTCTTATCCAAATAAATTGAGGGCAGACAAATTAATACGTGTGTAAAAATTGTAAGACAAAAAACAAAACAAAAACCTTATGGAGTAGCGAAGACCGAGCAAGGACTAATGTTGGAAAGCCCGGCTTGGAATTGGAGAAGAGGACGGCACCTTCATGAGTACCACAGCGTGAATGACACGTCAAAGGCGAGTCGCGCCTTGTGGCTTTAAGTGGCGTAGTTACTAAGCCGTGGTGAAAAGAAAAAGAGATAACCCATTTAATTCTGAGTAATGAAAAGCTTCTGTTTGGCAATGGACAGTGACTCAGAGAGTGCTTGTGCTCGAAAAGGAACTCTTTAAGTTGATCGGAACACGCAGAGGTAAACTTGGCGTGCTCACCCGTAAAAGGAATGAAATAAATTCTTTGATCGAAGCTGGCGAAAGCAAAGACGCTGTGCATAGGCATGTCGAGGCGTATAACGAGTATCTGGCGGAATTCATGGAGCTACAAGTGTTGGTACAAAGCTTGTTAAATGAAGATGAAAGGGAAGCAGACCACAGTGACTGGTACGAACCGAAACTAATAAACTGCAGAGAGTTCTTGAAGGAGATGCGGCCTGGCTGGGCAGCGCTGACAACGCAGCCAAAGAAGAGGTGGCCGCTGCTAGCGGTGTAGAACCCTGTGACAGCGTATCCCAAATATCAAAAAGAGCCTCACTTAGGGCCTCCAGCAGGGTCACGCGCACCAGTAAAGTCTCTGGTAGGAGTGGCCAAATAACGTCTGGTGCATCCTCGGCACACATGCAGGTTGAGGCAGAACGTGCAGCAGTGAGCCAAAGCACAAGCGTTACAAGAGAAACACGCCCTTGAATTAGAGGAGGCTCAGTTAAAGATCAGAAAAGAGACATTAGCCATTAAGACAGAATTGGCTGTTGCAGATGCTAAAGTTCGGGTATTCGCAGCAATGCAAGAACAACAAAGACGTGACTCCACAATCTCATCAGCCTTAGCCACAGAGTACATACCACCGGCGACTCCACCGAGGGCAAAGCCTGCAGAGAGAGTGAACCCAGACACCGTACCTCCTCTACATGAACCGGAGCAAAGTAGGCTGGCAACACATTCACAAGGGTTCCATAAACGCAAACAGCAGTGCCATAGTGGAGATAATGAAAAGGCAAAATGAAATCACCGACTGGTGAAGCAACAGAGGATGTCCATATTGCCAGCTATAGAGATTCCTATTTTTGATGGTGACCCTCTACAGTTTAGGTCCTTTATCAAGGCCTTCGAGCAAGGCATAGAGACCAAAACAGACAATATGCAGGATAGGCTCTATTATTTACATCAGTTTACCATTGGTCAGCCCAAAGCCCTTGTGCGGAGTTGCATGCACATGGAGCCACACATAGGGTACAAAGAAGCAAAAGGGCAGCTCGAATGGAGCTTTGGCAATACAATAAAAGTGACTTCGGCCTTTATGGATAAAGCACTGAATTGGTCAGCTATAAAGCCAGAGGACGGTGCGGCCTTACGGTCATATGCATTTTTTCTGCGAAATTGTTTTAACACAATACGGGAGGCCGGTTATGTGGAAGAGTTGGAGAATTCAACCAACATGAGAACTTTTGTGTCGAAGCTACCGTTTAGACTTCGCGACAAATGGCAACTGGTTGCCTACAATATAAGAGAAAAGCACAACAATAAAGCAAGATTCAAAGACCTACTTGAGTTTCTAGAGAAACAAGTAAGGGTTGCACTGGATCCTGTCTTTGGGGAGCTACAGAACCCAAAAGAGAGACAACTCACTTCCAAAATAACAAAACCAACAGCAGTAACCAGCTACAACAACAAAGGCAGCAGCTTTGCCACCTTCGTCACTCCTGTGACGCCAGAGCAGCGACAGGCAAACGTTACGCTCGGTGTGGACTGCCAAACCCAGCATAACACCCAAAGACGCAGTTACTAAGTGTTGTTTGTTCTGTGAGAAAACCCATACCTTGGACATATGTGACGTGTTCAAGCTAAGAAAAGGTAGACTTTTTGAGGACTAAAGGTTTGTGCTTTGGATGCCTAAAAAGAGGGCACATGAGCAAAAGCTGCTAGACTCGCATGACATGCCAGACATGTTGTAAAAAACATCCAACAGTGCTACACATAGAACCAAAAGACAACACAAGGCAAACACAGCCACCAAAGGAATCAACCATGTCAAGTGCTTTGGCCTCCTTGGATATCAGGAGCCGCACTGGGGCCGGAGTAAGGGACTGTGCATTGTCCATAGTACCAGTAAAGGTGAGACTATGCACTAGCCACAAGTACGTACTGGCATACGCTTTTCTCGACCCCGGCAGCTCTACAACATTTTGCACCGAAGCTTTAATGGAACAGTTAAACGGAACAGGAAAAAATGTGGACATTTTACTTAAAACCATGGGTCAGGAAAAGCCTATAACATGCTATAGGCTCTCCGGGTTGGAAGTAGCCGCTTTGGATAACAACACATACCTGAAATTGCCTGACGTGTACACCCAGCCGTCAGTTCCAGTCACCAAAGACAACATTCCTACAATGGAGGAGCTTAGCTATTGGCCGTATTTGAAGGAGGTCGAACTGACACCGATAGACGCAAGCATTGGGCTTCTTATTGGTGTAAACGCCCCAAAAGCGTTGGAACCGTGGAGAATAATAACCAGTGTGGGTATTGGGCCGTACGCTGTGAGAACTCGACTAGGGTGGGTTGTCAATGGGCCCCTCAGTCAGAATATAGACGACGAAGGGTGCAACTCCGCGCACGTCCAGGTCAATCGCATATCAATAAGCCAATTGGAAGATATGTTCATCAGGCAATACAACCAGGACTTTACCGAGCAACACTGTAATGACACCGTAGAGATGTCCTTGGAGGACAAGGCGTTTCTGGACATGGTGTCAGCCTCAGCAGTACTTAAAAACGGGCACTACTACTTGAAATTGCCTTTTCGTAATTCAGAGATGAGAATGCCCAACAGAGGATGCAGCGTTTGTTGAGAAGGTTTAAACGGGACCAGCCGTTCTATGAAGAGTACAAGGAGTTCATGAACACTGTTCATTTGGAAGGACATTCAGAGGTCATACCACAGGACCAGCTGGAACATGAAGAAGGAAAGGCGTGGTACTTACCGCACCACGGGGTTTATCACCCCCGCAAGAAAACCCTGCGTGTTGTGTTTGACTGTGCCTCGGCATATAAGGGCACCTCGCTAAACAAAGAGCTTTTTCAGGGACCCGATTTGACAAATACCTTGCTGGGTGTCCTCCTTCGTTTTTGCCAGGGCCCTGTAGCCCTAATGACAGACATCAAAGGCATGTTTCACCAAGTGAGAGTGGCTGAGGAAGATGTCAATTATCTGCGTTTTCTTTGGTGGCCTAACGGGGACTTTACCAAAGACCTGGCTGAATATAGAATGTTGGTCCACATATTTGGCGCTGTGTCTTCACCCAGCTGTGCCACATACGCTCTGCTAAAGACTGCAGACGATAACCAAGCTTATTACCCGGATGATGTTATAAGTGTCATCAGGCAGAACTTTTACGTAGACGACTGCCTAAAGGCCGTCAACACGGTCCAACAGGCCATAACTCTGTAACTCTGGCAACGGAAGTGTGTGCCAAAGGGGGCTTTCAGCTCAATAAATGGATTTGCAATCATCGTGCTGTCCTCTGTGATTCCTGAGGACAGCAGAGCCAAAGGAGTAAAATTGCTGGACCTTAACCAGGAGCCACTCCCCATGGACAGAGCACTGGGGGTACAGTGGAATGTAGAGCAAGATGCCTTTACATTCAGCACTTACAGCACTGCAACAGCACACAAGCCGGTGACAAGACGTGGCGTTTTGTCAGCAGTGAGCTCTATCTACGACCCCTTGGGCTTCCTAGCTCCTGTGGTGCTAACCGCTAAACAAATGTTGCAACAGCTGTGTAAACTTAAGTACGGATGGGATGAGCCGATGCCTAAGGAAATTTCCCAAGCATGGCAATCATGGATGGATGACCTAGCCCTACTGCACGCTTTCAACATCAGTAGATGTTTTACCCCCAAAGGTTTTGGTGAAGTAAGTGCGGCACAACTGCACCACTTTTGTGATGCAAGCGAGAATGGATTCGGCACTGTGTCGTATCTTCGGCTAATGAATAGCAAGAAGGAAGTGTGTGTTGCTTTTGTTATTGGGAAAGCAAGAGTAGCACCACTTAAACTGGTCACCATACCAAGGCTGGAGCTTGCAGCGGCGGTTGTAGCAGTTCGACAAGATAAACCGCTTACGGCTCAGCTGCAATACAAAATGGAAAAGGCAGTGTTTTGGTCAGACAGCACAACTGTGCTCAAATACATCGCAAATGCAACCACAAGATTTAAGACCTTTGTGGCCAATAGAGTGGCCATCATTCGTGCGATGTCAGAACCAGCTCAGTGGAGATACATCGCTTCGAAAATAAATCCTGCTGATGCAGCCTCTAGAGGCATGACGTTGGGTGCCTTTTTAAAGTCTGTGGTCTGGATCAAAGGACCCGGGTTTCTTTTAAAGCCCCCGTCATTGGCCTGCTGGGATGGATGGCCTGGATGAGGCAGGCCTTGATGAAGAGGAGTCAGCTGAGATACGGGACCAGGTAGTTACTTGCGCAACTGCAATACCGCAAGAGACCTGTCCCACCTCAATGCTACTAGCGCACTTTTCCAGCTGGACAAAGCTCAGGAGAGCTGTTGCATGGCTTTTGAAGGTCTGGGAAAAGCTCTGACAGCAAACTAAGGACAAACAGTCCACCTACTATAGCAAAGGAAAGTGCAAAACCCAAGACAAGAAACCAACGGTGTCAGTTAAAGACCTGGTGCTGGCGCAAAAGGCAATTGTGCGCTTCGTGCAGAAAACCCACTACCAGGATGAACTTACCGCATTGCACTGCGGCACCGTTAGGAGGTCAAGCCACTTTTACAAGCTTGACCCTGTGGTCGTTGACGGTGTGCTACGCATTGGCGGACGCTTATGTAACTCTGCTTTACCTGAGGATACAAAGCACCCTGCGATCCTCCCAAAGTCCAGCCATATTTCAAACCTCATTCTGCAGCACATCCATATACAAATTGGTCACAGAGGACGGAATCACATGCTTTCCACCCTTCGTCGCTGCTACTGGATCCAGCATGCAAACTCGGCAGCAAGAAAAGTGATCAGTGAATGTATGACCTGTCGACGCCAATGCCAAAAACCTGGAGAGCAGAAAATGTCAGACCTTCCCGATGTCTGACTCTCGGCTGACCTCCCACCGTTTACGCACGTAGGCATCGACTACTTCGGACCGTTGGAGGTAAAGAGAGGAAGATGTACCGTAAAACGGTATGGCGTCATCTTTACGTGTCTGGCTTGTCGGGCGATACATCTTGAGGTGGCATACTCTCTGGACACGGACTCCTGCATAAACGCCATCAGAAGGTTTATGTGCCGAAGAGAACAAGTGAAAGAAATCCGTTCAGACAACGGGACTAACTTCGTTAGTTCCAACCGTAAACTAAAGCAAGCCGTAACAGACTTAAACCAAACAAAAATTCAAAAGTCCCTAACACAGAACGGCATACGATGAGTATTCAACCCCCATATGGTGCCCATCACGGTGGTGTTTGGGAAAGATTGATTCAAGAAGTGAAGAAGATTCTTAGCTCTGTCGTGAAACAGCAAGTACTAGACGACGAAGCCTTGCAGACAGTGTTTTGTGAAGTGGAAACCATACTAAACGACCGCCCAATAACACCTTCTTCCAGTGACCCCAACGATCTTGAGGTCCTAACCCCGAACCACCTGCTCCTCCTGAAGTCCAAACCGTCACTTCCACCTGGCCTATTCAAGAAAGAGGACCTATATGCCCGGAGACGATGGAGGTAAGTCCAGTACATCGTGGATTTATTCTGGAAAAGGTGGGTCAGTGAGTACCTCACACTGCAACAAGAACGGCAAAAATGGAACACGGTCCGGAGGAACCTCTCCGTGGGGGACCATGTTCTTGTAGTGGATACAACTACACAAAGAAACACCTGGCCCATGGGACGCGTTACCGAAGCCATGAAAGACTCCAAAGGCCTTGTTCGACGTGTGCGCGTCAGGACGCAAACAAGTGAGCTGGAACGGCCCATTGACAAGTTATGTTTTCTCATGGACACAATATGAGCCAAAGAGACGCCGTCCTGGCCCTGGCTCTGCAGGAACTGCAGGACATACCACCTTTAGTGTCAGTAATAATGTTTATATATATATAAAATAAATAAATAAATAAATAAATAAATAAGTAAATAAAAAAAAAGGAAAGGGGGGGGGGAACAATCACTGTATACACTTATGCTTTTGTTAATGCTGTTTATGTCTACGTTTTGCTAACGGATTTATATGGCTACAATAGTTTAGTTTAAATCGCTTGTACCACAAGAATTTGGGGCCGGAATGTCGTAGCCATTACGTGGCCGATAGGCCTTTCTGTTATTGGTTTTGGGTGCCTGTGTTTTACGGTAAAACGGAGTGAGAGGAGGGTCGACGGAAAAGAAAAGGTAGTGACAGCAGTAGAGGAAGAGGTAAGTGAGAGGGGTAGCATACGGTTTTTGACCACTTTATGGGCTGGGAAGTTATTTTACCGACCATTATTGTATGACTTGTAAAGCCATGGAGACATCCTGGCGTGTGTGTCTAAAAATAAAGGATTTCGGTCAGTAACGAAGTGTCGGAAGTGCGTTCATAACCTGCTACACGCTCATTCACTCAAGAACGGTAAGGCCTTCATATGGACTTAAGGAATATCTAAAGAAACTACGAAAGGCCAATACAGTGGTCATGGTCCCTGTGGTCATTATGGTCCCTGTGGTCATGGTCCCTGTGGTCATCATGGTCCCTGTGGTCATGGTCCATGTGGCCTGTCTTGTGGTCCCTTATGAGTTTCATAGGCTACTAGCATTTCATGGTTATTTGTGTTTTTTGTCTTTCCATGCAAGGCTTTTACTGTGAAGGCTACGTTCTGTGGCCTATAGCAGATTTGTATCATGTCTTTGTTCTTTTGTGTAGGTTAGCTGTTTTGTCTGATTGTTATTGTATAATGTGAATATAGGCTATTCATTTTATTGAGAATTAATTAGTTGAGTATAGGCCTACTCTGTCTGAACTAGGCATGTCTGTCCTTGGGGGGGTTTGGACAATTGCCTATAATGTATACAAGTTTATTTTATCTTATCAAAATAACCATTACACTGACATTTCTAGATATTTTGTATCTATTAACTATTTAAGGTGTTTAATGGTTATCTACTTGAGACTTCATGTCACTGAGACTTAACAACAATATTGTCTTGTGTCCCATGATACAAGAAACATGAAATATACAAAAACACCTCAACCAAAAATGTATGCCAGCTGTGAAATAAATTGACCCATACTGCAGTTTGCCATACGGCAACATCCTAGATGTTTAAGGAAACAAGTTCCCTTATTGAATTAAAATAATATATACCATCATATAGCTAAACAAATGTCATTTGATTTACAACAAGGCTCTCACTTTCTCATGCTGAAGACACCATTGAGTCACCTTCAGAGAAAGCTCTCCAATCATATACTATTTCAGTTTAAATACTCTTATAATGTATATATTTCACATTTCTTCTGTATAGTTTGAGTGGAATTAATATGCTATTAATTATGCAATAATTACCCCACAAACCTCCACATGCTCCCTCTGTTCTGCCTCAACATACACCCTGAAACCTCCAAGGACCAAGCTCAGTGAGGGGTCAAGCTTTCTGCTCAGCTGCTCCCAGTCTGTGGAACGCTCTGCCTGACCACCTCAAACCACAACAGACTGGATGCTTTGAAATGTGGCCTCCAAACTCAGCTATTTAAGAAAGCTTTTGATACCTTTTCATTTGTGTTTTTTGTATTGGTATTTTGGTATATTGGTCATGTAGAACTTTGGGATTTCTATTAATTTAAAATGCGTTACAAATCAAATGTATTATTATTATTATTATTATTATTATTAAGAATAATAATAATAATAATAATAATAATAATTATTATTATTATTATAAGAAATTAGGCATGTTGCATATGGCAACATATTCTGCTACCATGTCAGAGATTTACATATACCAGGTTACATAATAGCAATATTATTATGTGCATTTACAATATATGTAAATCTTTATTTTGTTTTTGCTAATCCGACATAAATAGGATATTCCATATTCTGTAGTTTTTTAAATCATTGACACATTATGTCTTGCCAAATAATATGAAAGGGACTCTTCCTCTTGATTAGAGTGAGGATAGGTTGACGTTTGAGAACTAAGGGTGACCGTGCATTTTCTATTGTGGCTCCGAGACTGTGGAACGAGCTTCCTTTTTCTATTAGATCATCTTCCACCATTGAGACATTTAAGTCTCTTCTAAAGACACACTTGTACTCTTTAGCATTCGAGTAAGTTCTGGGACACAATGCGAAAACTCTCTTGTTTGTTGTGTATTGTGTTTTATTGTTTTATTTTATTAATTAATTGTATTGCATTGATGTTTACAGTACTTTGGTCAGCATTTGCTGTTTTTAAATGTGCTTTATAAATAAAATGAATTGACTGTGGAGAAAGTAACCCTTGTGGCCAGAATTTGTTTTTATGCATCCATGGAAAAAGCAATCTGGGTGGCAGCACACACATACACACGCACACGCACACACGCACACGCACATACCTGTTGGATATCTGGTTACCTCACAGATGTGCATGGAGGGCACCATTAGTACTGTCACAACCCGATATGACAGAAACCTATAGAAACATATTTGTTTGTTGCTATATTAATGTTTGAAATATAATTATTAATTAAATTAGAAAATGTAATTTAAATACAGAACAAAAAATAAATCATCAATCATCCACTATACTCCCAAGGAATTTGCTGCTTGAAACCTGCGCCCTCCCTCCTCGCCATGATGTCAATTGTGGCCCAAAAGAAAAAATGAAATGATGTGGTCCGGACCAGTAAACTAACCTCTTAATTACACAAATATTGTGCTTATGAAACTACACGTGTCAATCTTAAAATTATTTATAAAACATCGTATTTTTGATGACTGAACAAACAACCATGAAATCGGACATGCCATAGTAGTAAAACTCATAAGGGACCAAGAGACAGGCCACAGAGACCACGGCCATAACCACAGAGACCACGGCAATGACCACAGGGACCACGGCCATGACCACAGAGACCACGTCCATGACCACGGCAAGTGGTCCGTGCCACTTACGTGACCACTAGCTTTAGCGCCACAGAGCGAACCCACGTGAAACTACACGTGTCAATCTTAAAAGTATTTAGAAAACATTGTATTTTCGATGACTGAACAAACAACCATGAAATCGGACATGCCATAGTAGTAAAACTCATAAGGGACCACGAGACAGGCCACAGAGACCACGGCCATGACCACGGCAAATGGTCCGTGCCACTCATGTGATCACTAGCTTCGGCGCCCTTAGTGGTAGTGACCATGATCAGTGAACAATTAATGTGGTCCATATCATCCAGGTGATCAGCACATGCTTATAATCCATCGTATTGTTTAAGCATTGCTGCCTGGCTTGACTTATCAGGTCCGAACCATGAACCGCGACGGACCAAGCACCATGAGCAAGTGGTCTGTGTCGTACTGTACGTGGTCTCGTGGTCCATGTTGTTGTCCTGGAAACAGACGAAAACACACGAAGTGAACCGCCGAGTGCGCAGTAGAACCGAACAGGCTATTAACCAGCTACGGCTAAAGCTAATCTAACACAAGGAATGCCGTTTTGTAGTTATACACAAACGCATAAACATTCTGCATTTATTTTAAGCGAACCACCTCTTAATTAAAAAAATATTGTGCTTATGAAACTACACGTGTCAATCTTTAAAGTATTTATAAAACATCGTATTTTCCATGTCTGAACAAACAACCATGAAATCGGACATGCCATAGTAGTAAAACTCATAAGGGACCACGAGACAGGCCACAGAGACCACGGCCATGACCACAGGGACCACGGCCATGACCACAGAGACCACGGCCATGACCACGGCAACTGGTCCGTGCCACTTACGTGACCACTAGCTTCAGCGCCCCTAGCGGTAGCGACCAGCAACGGCAGTGGTCCGTGTTTGTGACCATGGTCACAGGACAGACCACAGATTTGGCTACAACCCCCTCTCCAGTTTTATGCGTGTAGTACGCATGTTCCAAGTTAGTTGTCCTAATATTTATTTTTTATTTATTTATCAAACATTCATTTATTTAAAAATTTAACTAGGTCTGTCAAGATAATTACTATATCGACTTATCGTGCGATAATACGGACATAACCTTGATCATTTTTCTGACTGCGATATAATTGTATTTACACACTTGTTGTTGACATAGTGCTGCGCTGCTCTGCTCTTGTGCTCTTGCCTGACTGCTCGCAGGCAGCGCCACAAACCAGCAATCTGCACCACTTTGTTAGTGTTACTATTGTGGGGCCTTAACCAGATATGCGGCCTCCACACCACTAGGGACGGTATACCAGGGACGATACTACCCCTCCCAACTGTTCCAGGTGTGGAGGCTCCCCAGCTGCAACCAATGTGCTAAATGAGCAGGGGATAAAGAGAGGAAAAGGCAGGGCTGTGTATATGCTACAAAGCAGTAGCGGACTGGCCATAGGGAGCACCGGGACAATTCCCTGTGGGCCGGCCAACCTTTGGGCCAATGGGCTGCCTGCCTTGCACATTTCTTTAACTAATACAAAAGTTGGCTGAAGGTTAATCGGCATGGGTCAACACCCCCTTTCCCCGATGCCTAATAGTCTATTCCAAATGAACGTTGACACATAGCCCCCACGCCTCTGCCTTGCTAACATACACACACACACACACCTCGAAAACCACTCTATCTAAAGAAAACTAGTGGGCTGAAAGGTTAAGGGAAAGGTTAAGGGACAAAAGTAAAAAGTCTTCACCGCCAAGCAAGTAACTGACTTATTGGTAGGCCTAGTTAGCCTGTAGCCTAACATCAAAGTGCTAGACCGTCAAATCAAACCAACATTTAAGACACAATATTGATTATATGCAAATCCACTTATGAGCAAAACTGTAAATAAATAAAAAAACATCCTGGAAGTAAAGCGATCCAGTCAAAGGGACCAGATGAGATCGGCAAGAGGAAGATGCCGGTCAAAAGAGTGGACAGAGAGGAGAGCGAAACGAAAGATGCAGAGGTATAGTACCTAATGAGTTAGCATATCAGAATTAATTAGTGAAATGCTATTGGTCAGTTACTGTACAGACGTAAAGGCATGCACTAAAGCTTATTTTGTCATTATATATTTAATAATGACAATAGCTTAATACTGTTGGAATATGGGTGGTGTTTTCTCACCCAGTTCCAGCATGTTCGTTTATGGAGTTTAAGTAGGAGGAAACAATGTGACCAAGTTTATCAAAATCAGCTTTAATATAATAATAGTA
>JAODUK010000331.1:0-13821 GCA_027564635.1 Typhlichthys eigenmanni | reverse complement strand
CCCTGTAACACTGCACTGCTCTCTACACCTCCCTCCCTGTATCTCTTCATACACTGCTCTCTACACCTCCATCCCTGCAACACTGCACTGCTCTCTACACCTCCATCCCTGTAACACTGCACTGCTCTCTACACCTCCCTCCCTGTATCTCTTCATACACTGCTCTCTACACCTCCATCCCTGTAACACTGCACTGCTCTCTACACCTCCCTCCCTGTATCTCTTCATACACTGCTCTCTACACCTCCATCCCTGTAACACTGCACTGCTCTCTACACCTCCCTCCCTGTATCTCTTCATACACTGCTCTCTACACCTCCATCCCTCCCTGTATCTCTTCATACACTGCTCTCTACACCTCCATCCCTCCCTGTATCTCTCCATACACTGCTCTCTACACCTCCATCCCTGTATCTCTTCATACACTGCACTGCTCGCTACACCTCCATCCCTGTATGTCTCCATACACTGCTCTCTACACCTCCATCCCTCCCTGTATCTCTCCATACACTGCTCTCTACACCTCCCTCACTGTATCTCTTCATACACTGCTCTCTACACCTCCCTCACTGTTTCTCTTCATACACTGCTCTCTACCCCTCCATCCTTGTATCTCTCTATACACTGCTCTCTACCCCTCCATTCCTGTATCTCTCCATACACTGCTCTCTACCCCTCCATCCCTATATATCTCTATACACTGCTCTCTACACCTCCATCCCTCCCTGTATCTCTCCATACACTGCTCTGTACCCCTCCATCCATTATCTCTTCATACACTGCTCTCTACACCTCCATCCCTGTATCTCTCCATACACTGCTCTCTACACCTCCATCCCTCCTAGCCTGGTTTGTTCCACCATATCGTCTCAACGACAAGTGACAGATAAATTGATAGTAAACCAATCGGGAACCTCAGGTGCTGAGAAATTAATACAAGTTACAAAACCTGCAGTTCATCGACTGGCCACTTGGCTGGCTGCAAAAGGGAGTCAATACCTGACAAAAAAACAGCCTGGTTTAAAAATCGGTTTTGTTCTTTATAACTAGTCTTCCGTTCATGACAACTGTTCTGGGGGGGTGAAATTATTTTAGAAATATATTAGCCATGCATGTATCCAATTATAATGGGTAGGGGGGAGTTAGAAGGTGCTACAAAGATGGCGACGTCCAGATTCAGCACAGCACAGTGTTCAAATCCGTTCCTGAGAAAAGCTGTGGGTGACGTCACATAAGGGTGCACGATATTGATATAATGTGATATTGCTGATATTGATGTTCATCATGAAAATGCATCAAAATATATTCGTAACGTATCCAAAAAAACAAAACATTTTCGTCATATTCGACTGGTATAACAACAGTTCCAATTTCAAGCTACAAAGAAGGCATTCTTTTTGGCCACTAATGTTTTTTTTTAACTCTATGTCATTATCTTCCTCATCCACACATCTTACTTTTCTGTCTAAATCAAACACAACTGAGCCAAACAGCCAATGGACGCATCTCTCCACTAAATAAACTGAATATTGTTTCAACTGTTTCAACATGGTATTGCTCAACGTGATATTGTGATAACAATACTGAATAGATATATTGTGCACCGCTAATGTCACAGAGGGTTTGTCCATATACAGTCTATGTATTAAACCAATACCAAAGTCAATATCGGGCTATATTATTTTCATAAACTCTATTTTATCCCACACCTGTTCAAATTAATCTGTTATGAAATAGTGGGTCATCAATTAACTAATTTACTTACACACACATACACGCACATGCACACGCACACGCACATGCATACAGGCTGTCCGAGTGGTCATCACCCATATTCTTTCAGAGCAGAGGAGGGAGAATGTTGGCTGCCAAAAGTCTAGGGTGGAGACATCTTAGCTAATACAGGGTGTGTATGTGCGTGTTTGTGTGTTTGTGTGTGTTTGTGTGTGTGCAAAGGTTAAACCAAACTACACCACATGTAATCCTTAATTATCTTGTTCTTTAAAAAAAAAAAAATGATTGTGTTACTGATCAGAAGACATTTTTCCACCTTGGTGAACAAAAAATATATATTCTATTGTACATTCTAACTAGATTTTATTCTGTCATGGTATTATCTCTGACACCCATAAATAGTTAAATTGATCTTTACTTAATATTTAAGTAAATAAACATATTTCACTTTAAGGAAATATCTGCTAAGAAAGGCCTGGGGATGTGTGTGTGTGTGTGTGTGTGTGTGTGTGTGTGTGTGTGTGTGCGTTTGTACAGTATAGCAGATGCCCTGCCCAAATAAGTATTTCTGGGTCTAACCCAAGCGAGAGCCTCCGGTGCTGAGAAATGAATACATCACAGAAGTGCCAAACCTTGCAGTTCATCGAATGGCCGCCTGAGGCTGGCTGCAAAAAGTCGGTGCTGCAATGATGGCGACGGCCAGAGCCAGCACAGCGCGGTGTTCCTATACGTTCTTGAGAAAAGCTATGAGTGATGTCATGGAGGGTTTGTATATTTATATACACTGTCTATGGTGATGTGACGGAGGGTTTGTCCATTTATATATACAGTCTCTGGTCTAACCCATTTTTCCTACGTATTTGAGGAAAATAAATGGCATATTCAATATTCGCCACATCACAGTCTGTGAATAAGTCATGTGTTGCAAACTTATTTGATTTGTCAAAGCCATGTATTTCCCACTGGATAAGACTGTTGTCAATTATGAGGTCATTAAGCAGTCATTATAGTTAAGTAAGCATTTTGCTAAATGCAAGATATTACTCCAGGGCATTTAAAAGATGTCACTCACATAATAAATCCCTCAGCAGTGAATTGAAAGTGGTAGAATTGGCATTAACAAGAGGACAGCTATGTCTATCAGTAGACTACCTATTTGGAGGATAACCTCCAAATAGGTAGTCTACCGATAGACATAGCCCCTTGCAAAAGTCTTAACTACCTATTTGGAGGATAACCTCCAAATAGGTAGTTAAGACTTTTGCAAGGGGTGACATGCATAACCTGCCCTGCATTTTAGGCTACCGTAATTATCACAAGAGCTGTAACAAGTTAACATCCTATTACTTGCTAACAAAGACCTCAGCATATCTGAAATGCATGTCAAATGGTCTTAAAAATGTATGTATTTGCACGTAAGCACTAGCAAAACTCAAAATGAAAAACACCATTCACTGCCGAGCACTGCCGAGAACTAATGACATTAGGTCTATGAGTGTTTGGAGATTCCCTAGGAGGGGAGTTCTTGTAAGTGTGTGTGTGATAATTACAGGGCATTCTCAAGAGTTCCAAAGAACTTGGTGAGTGTGCGTGTGTGTCTGTGTGTGTGTGTGTGTGTGTGTGTGCGCGCGCAGGCAAGCACGCCAGTGTTGTGCAATATGTGACAATGTGACACACTGTGTGTCTCATATCCTCACAAAAATACATCCCACCCACAAAGCAACTGGCGCCATCGGGCTACATCTTGAACACTGTTTTAGCAATTACACTGGCTGACTGGCCTAATTCTGAGCCAATAACACATTACAAATCAGGCTGCATCACATGGCGTTTCTCGACACAGTTGCTGCACTGTAGTGCGACTTTTCATTGTATTTATTAAATAGAAAAATAGATAAGATATATAGATATTTTATCATAACTCTAAGTTCCTCGGGAAAGGGAAGTTTGGGGTCCCTTGCTGAAGCTGCTGCCCCCGCGACCCGACTCCGGATAAGCGGGAGAAGATGGATGGATGGAACTTTCCTCTCAAGTAGAGTGTCTGTGTGTGTGTGGGTGTGTGCATGCGTGTGCGTGTGCATGAATCACTGTGCACATCATGACTGCCACTATACAGCTGTGTGCGTATTGACATTGTGACAAGGGTGTATGCATTGTATTTAAATATGTGTGTGTGGTTTGTGTGTGTGTGTGCCCGTAGTGTTTACTGTAACTGTGATTAAAAGGAAGAGTTGAAGAGGTGAGATTATACAGAAATTAAGGGAGACAACCCCCTCCACACTCCACACACACTGTGTGTGTGTGCATGTGTTTGTATATGTATGTGAGTTGCATTTGTTTGTTCAGGGGTATGTTTGGCAAATTGTTTTATTGCACCTGTGTCTAAATGGATTCTCTCTGTGTGTGTGTGCGTGTGTTTGGCTTTGAATGTGAGTTGCATTTGTTTGTTCATGCGTATGTTCTGCAAATTGTTTTATTGCAGATGTCTAAATGGAATCTATGTGTGTGTGATTTTGGGCTGTCGCAATAACCGCAAAATTGCAATACTGCGGAGTTGCTAACCCAACCACAGGCCGTGGCAAGCAACCGCCGTTACCGCAATGTTAAAACATTTTTCATGAGGCTACCCCATCGAATTTGACGTCTGATCTAGGGCGTGTGCGCTATTGAAGCACAAATTCCCCAAGCCCCGTATTTGCCAGTTGTAGCCTTTAGGAGTGTACACTATGTATTTACGACACTCCAACGTTACACGTTACAGCCCTAAACTTTACTACAGTTTAGTCATATTCTGTCTGGGAAGCGCACCGTGCATGTATTGGCAGCGCACACACGCCAGTGATTATTTTGGGACATGTCTGTATTCGTGTCGGATGTAAAATGGAATATGTCCCCTAACCTTTAGGGTTGTTGAAACGAAAACCGCCTACTCTGCCATCACTTCTTTCTGCCTACTATGCTAACTAAATCAAGGCGCTGTAGGCTACACTTGGTACACCATAGGCTTTTGATCTTGCGCTATTTAATAAGCTTTTAATTATCGTCTGCTGGACAAAGTTACACATGATCACCTACGTAGTCAGAACACCGATACTAAACTGGTAGGCAGCCTATATGCCTACCAGCCACTGGACCAGTGCACCATGGACTGAGATCACATACTACTGGGACAACCTAAATCACTGCATGCACATTATTTCCACTGCGACTGCCCTAGTGTGATTTCAAAATATAATTCAAACTAGACAAACCTTGGGCATTTGGGATTGTTGAGCGTTTGAAACACGCGCACAAACACACACAAGGTATAAGGCTAAATGTTTGGAAGGAGTCAGACATGCACACACATACACACAAGGTATAAGAACTCCAGAAGGTCAAATATTTGGAAGGTCATGTACACGCATAATCCATAGCCATCACTCCCACAGCGGAACAACTCCATAAATCTGTAAATGCACACAAACACCCATGTAACCCAAGATTGATACGTTGACATTCACCAACACAAACCATTGAATCAAACATGTCTCAACAACAACACTGACAGACTGCGTTTAGCAGTTAGGTCTTCTGTGCTTGTACAAGGTATTACATTTTAACATCAAATCAAATAACAATCAGACACATTTTCCTAACATAATCCTAGTATATGTAAAGTAATACACGTGAAAAGGCAGGTATGTTTTTTAACATTTCCATTTCCAAATATTAAAGGACAAATCATAACCATTCACGAATCATCAATCGTCTTAATCTTCACACCCTTTGATTCCTTAACAACTGAAGATATCCTGACAACAGGATAAAACAATGTCGCTAGGCCCTCTCATTATAAGTATAAGTATGGAATCGTAGTAGTCTAAAATAGGGGTAGTTTGCTTATTTGGAAAACAGAATCTCACCATGGCAGATAAACTGTTAACATTTCTATAAAGAATCAGCAACTGACCAACATATATTTAAACATCAGAATCCCTCATTATGTCTGATTGTGTTGTATGGATTCACAGTCAGGAGCTGGCCAGGTAACGGATAAAAGACCCTGGGAAGCTTTAAAGGGCATTTAAGGGCCAGAGTACACACGCCGGCCCTGCCGTAAACTGTTAACAAACTCTGGCATGTGTCCCACACATGACACACACACACACACACGCAAATAATAGCCTAATAATAATAGCATAAAACGTGCTCGAACATAGACTTAGCCTAAATTATATACACAAAGGCCTCCGTGAAATGTGACGCGATTTGTGAATAACATCACTCTTTTGGGCCGCAGAAGTGAAAGTTTAAGAATGTCTACGTTTACATTTTATCTAGTGCTTTTTTGAACTACAAGCTAACAGTGATGTGTTCACATTTGTGCTGCCAAAGGCAACTTTGCAGACGAGTGTGCGTGTGCGTGTGCGGGTGTGCGTGTGTGTGCACGCGCATGCGTGTGTCACGGAGCTTGTAGTCCTTTGAGCGCTTGTTATCAGAGGCGCAGTAACTTGCGCCTCTGGGCCAGATGTAAAATAAGCACTGCACACCTGCAGGACGCAGATAGCTCAGAGGCTCTGCACGGGAGCCTGAATACTGCTGCTGCTGCTGCTGCTGCGTAAATGCCTTCCCATACAGTCAGTCAGCTGCATGCTACGGGGAACGCGCCCGGCGTGCGCCCTTCCAGGACATTTGAGCCAGGCCTACCAAGCTTTGTGAGTGCACGCTGCACGTGTCATTCGGGACAAACCTATTAGTCAATCCAAAAGTGAAATGAAAAGTTACAGGAATACAAATGAAAACACACTTACCGTCTTGTCTGTTGTTCCTTAAGACTGCAGTGCTGGCGACATGAGCTCGGACACCAACGACGAAGCCCTGCAGCGTAATAACGATCAACAGGAGGCAAGCGGGCACATGGAATGCCCCTCCGATCATCCTTACTAAAGTAGTCTATAGGCTATGGCTGGATCTCCGTAATCTGAATAAAAAAACTTTATTAAAAGCCACCTTCGATAGGATTCCGTTAGGACGCAAAATGTATTTCTAATTACGTCCGTGTCCTGGTAATTTGGAAAGTTTCTAAATAATTTGTATAGACTAAAACCTGGTCCCTTTCATTTCTGCTGGCTTATACTCACTTTGGCCAAGTTGTCACTTGTTTAACTTTGTACACAAGGCTCAGCGCACAACGTTACCTGCCGCTAGAAAGAAGACTTCCAAAACAGCGCAGCTGACAGACAAAATGCAGGTGGTTGTTTATATATCTCCGCTCACGGTCACATACGAGCCGATGGGTGCTGATGGTCCTTATCGTTTAAAAGTCAGTAAATTCAGACAAGTCATTCCGGCAGAAATAGCCCACATTCTTCACGCTGTCTGGGAACTTTAGCGCCTCAAACTTTGCCGAGCGCAGTGAAGGACGTACGCACGCGTGTGAGCGGTGGGGTGGGGGGAAAGATCGGGTGGGCGGTTGAGCTGGGGGATGGACCAGAACGATTTCACTCACTCCCGTCAAAACTACAGTCGGAAATGTGCCTGAAGGAAAGTTTGACTCGGTCCTTACAGAGAGGGTTGTTTCCACAGAGCACCAAGTGGAAACAAGACTGGGGGCTAACTAAATATCAGTAGGGGAGGCTCTTTGAATCCTCACTGAGAGACATGTAGCTAGGCTACAGAACTGTGGCTCAGCCGATTCAGGAAAACCGCTGACATGAATCCATTTCCTGTTATTTGGGAATTTTGGCCAAGTATAATAAAAAGAGATAAAGATTAGCTGTCTGACTCTATACACTACAGGCTCTGAATGCAAGATCCTGCAGCTAGCTAAATGCTTTACCTGAACCAGCTAAAGATACTGTCATGATTGAATGAAAGAAAGAAAGAAAGAATATTAATTAAAAGTTGCAGGATGAACACTATGTGGTCTGGTGTGGCAATTAAAGGTGGGACCTGCATTTAAACCTGTACAGCTTTAAGATAAGATAAGATTGCTCATAATAATGAGCCATTTAATGCTGCTTAAAAGTTCAGAGTGGATTACTGCATATCCTACATGCAGTAGGCTGCTTGTATCACTGCTAGTGTACACACACACACACACACACACACACACACACACACCAGCTAATATGTATTAGCCTATATAGTTGGAATGCAAAGTGCTCTCAGGTATTTTTGCATGTTTGCTGCTCATCTACTTGATGTAGTGCAGAACTAACTGTGACAGTCCTGCCTTGTTTCAGTAGGCCTCTGGTCCTGATTGACTAGGTAGGCCCTGATTAAACTGATTAAGGGCACCTGGTCATGCCAAATATATAGGTGTGTTCCCGCACAATGTCTGGGTGACTCTCCTGGCACCACACATGTTGCTCTTGGTTTGTTTCTTAGCTTGTTTGGTTAGCATCTTTGTTTGGTTAGTTCTTAGTTTGGTTAGCATGCAACACGCACCACATATATTCAATACTTATACCTACAGACATTCACACCTCATTCTATGTTATTCTGTTCGTTAGTTACAGTAAGTGTTTGGTTTGTTTAGTTTGTTTGGTTTACGGCCCATGAGCCAGGCCGTAACATAACCATCCCTGGCGGGCTAGTGTCAACATGTGCTAATCTCTCGCGGTGCTTTCACTCATCTTGAAAATTAGATTTGTGTCCCAAAGCTATAGCATGAGAGGGCTCTGGACTGCAGTCTGTGTCACACGATGATTGAGTCTACTTTGTGAGGGTCATTTGTCAATAATAGGTCTTAAGGCAGCATCATACATTACAGCAGGGGGTTCTGATACGTTTCAGCCCCCGACTCCAATGTGCCAGAGACTCAATTTCGAGCATGATAAGTCTCACCTTTCTCTGGTTTATGGCAGCATAATAATGATAGTAGATGTTGGGGGGAGAGAGAGAGAGAGAGGCTGAGTGTAGTGTTGTAGGCTGGTGTCCAGTCCAGTCAGTTGATCCCTCCTATGCAAGTGTCAATCTGAAAGAGGCATCTGATGCTTCATAAGTACAACAGAGAGTAAAAAGGTGTGTGTATGAATTTTTATGACAGCGACAAAGAGGAAGATCCTTGTGAGAGTGCCATTAATGAGTGATTTGGCCACAGGACGGTGGCCATTTGTCCGATCTATTTCCCTGGTGAAGGAGAGAGAGTGAGAGAGAGAGAGGGATGGAGCAACAGAGAGAGAGAGAGAGAGAGAGAGAGAGAGAGAGAGAGGGAGATCTTCCTTGCTGATTAGGAAAAGTGGATTCCTGGCTAAAGTCAAGGAAACGGTGAAGGCTCTTGTTCATATTTTCTCTCTGCATCACTCCCCCGCCGCTGCAGTTTAAGCAAATTCATATTCCATTCTTATCTGAAGTATTTACATTGGGATTATTGACATATTCAGAATAATAATGTAATGGTACTATGCACGAGAACATTCATTCATTAAAATCCCTGTCGTTTCAGGAGGAACATATCATAATTTAGCAACGGTTATACCTGATTCTTTATGTTGGCAAATGTTTTCAACAACGTAACTGCTATAGTTTTCAATAATGAAATGTTACACAGCTGTAAAACAACATGTTTGCTACGCCATTCACTAACACATCATTCTTTATTACAGATACAAGAAGCAGAGATTATGCCTGTTTTATTCAAAGCAATTTTATTATAAGAAATAATATTTTCAAATATTTTATTATTTACATTTCTTGCAAGGATAGACATTTTGTTAAGATGTGAATCTGTGAATGTATCTACAGTAGGTCAGTTAGGTCTTTTTGGAATGGATTGGTGCCTGAACTGTTTCTACTCATTTTCTTTTTTGACAATGTAGACTCAAAAAGGTAGGTGGTAAAACAACATTTGACTTCAGTGGCAGACAAATATTGAACCTGGGCTTCAATGGATTCTATGGCAGTATGCTTTATGTAAATTACTAAATTAATTACTGTACGTGGATAACAGGCCATTATGACATTATTTTGGGTCCTGCCCAGAAGCCAGGCTTACATTGTCTACATTGCTACGGCTAACCCTAACCCTAGCTTTATATACAACATCTACATTGCTACAGCTAACCCTAACCCTAGCTTTATATACAACATCTACATTGCTGCGGCTCAGCTAAATAATTTACTGCAGTAAAGGGTCAAATTAAAGACAATAACAGACACAACTTAGTTACTAAATGGTTGATATTTGATTTTCATTCAGGATAATACGCAATAAAGTCTGAATTTATTTTAATTCTGTCATTAATTAGGTCACTTCATAATTATTTAACTGATTGGAGTATATCAACTAATAACTTTAAAGGTATAGTCATGCTATTGTAAGATAATTATAATCTACTGTTAAAGGCAGGGTAAGACATTCTTGTCATACTCATCTTCAAGCTCAAATCAAAACAGCATCGCTCCGTGCATTGTGAATCAAAACTAGTAGTATGGCTTTGTTGATTTGAGCGGTGTTTACCACTTTGTTAATGTTACTATTTCCGGAGCCAGGGAAGTATCGAATATTTTTTTCAACATGCACAGAGAACGGTAAGACAGCAAAATGCGAGGACATATTTGTTGAATTTGACAAAAAGTGTATTAGCTTACATTTTGCTTGCAATAGATGACTAAACCTTGAATACACTTTTTGTCAAGTTCAACAAATATCTCCTCACATTCCGCTAGTTTACCGTTCTCTGTGCGTGCTAAAACAATTACCCTATTTATAGAACCGTAAATACGAACAAAAAAAGTGGCGAACACCACTCGGCTTCACAATGCTTTTCAATGTGTGCATGTGTGTGGGAAGGGGAAGGGTGCGGGGCAGATTCCTCCTTGCTCCCACAGTTCCTTCTCCATGGCTTCCCTCTGGGAATCTCCTAATGAAAACAGTATCACAGTGCGTGTGTGTGTGCGTGTGCGTGTGTGTGCACTCTAGCATGCTTTAAATGCACGCACACTCACACGTGCTATGCTCAAAGAGGTTGCGTGCGCATATGTGTTCATGTGTGCATGCATGTGTGTGTGTGCATGTGTGGAGATGTGTGCGCGTGTTCATGTGTGTGTGCATGTACAATATGTATGTGCGTGGTTTCAGTAATTATGGATGAGCCCTATAGATCCAAATGGAGGTGGCGTTTCCCATATTTGACACATATTCACGAAACATACAGTACCGAAAGATACAGCTTTATCGCCAGGGTTGGGAAGTAATTTACAAAAGAAAAAACTTTCTATTAAACTTTCATTACAGTTACCAGCTAAAATATTGGAATCAGATTACAGGTATAAAAAAAAATAAAAAAAAATTATTACTTCTAAGACTGCTTTCAAATGTGGAAGGGAAGTTTGCAGAAGAAAAATGAATAAGACATTTGTTCTCTTATATAAACCTTTCATTAACGTCGATCAATAATTGAAATTAAGTCCTACTTTAATCTGATCCCCTGAACAGCATAAACGGTCACTAAAATAGAAATACTTAGAGTGCCAACACAGTAAATTGGATGGCATTTCAAAGAGCAATGTTTAGACGTGAAGTAATCTAAAAGTAATGGAAAGTAATCAGATTATGTTAATAAACATAGGAAATCCAAAAATTATGTTAATAATTATAATTGTAATCTGATAACTACTGTAACAGATTATATTGAAGAAGTACCCTACCAACCCTGTTAACCGCATTGCAAACATACTATGTGCAAAAACATATTGAAAATGTATTTTGCTTCTTTGAGTGCTCCTTGTCCAACAATAGGATTACCTCACTAGATCCTAATGATCCAGAAATCAAATCTACATTAAACAGTGATAGTTTAATTTATATTTAAATATTATGTATAGGAGGACAGGGTGGTCTAGTGGTCTGGGTGTTGGGCTCCCAGCCAGAAGATCGTGGGCTTGGACCCCGGTGTTGACCAACCTGTAAGCTTCCTTGAGCAAGATGCCTAACCCCCTGTCCCCCAACTGCTCCTGGTGGTCGGTCACACCTTGCATGGCAGAAATCACCATTGGTGTGTGAATGTGTGTGTGACTGGGTAAATGTCATGCAAAATACTGTAAAGCACTTTGGATAATAGCGCATTTACCATTTACCATAATATACACAAACAAATGAAACGTATTTAATAATGTAATTACACACACACACACCCACAGCTGACAAGAATTACTCGCCTTAGCGTCTTGTTATCAAACACAAAGTGGCTCATAAAACGTGAAATTAAACCCTTTACAGACATTTCAAGAATATATAAACACAGCTGAGTTTACAGTAGCAAACACAGACAGTATATTTTTTATTTGCACAATGCACTATGTAGCTTGTAGGTACGTGAAGAGGGGGGGCTTTTGTTGCTCAAGCACCTGCCCCTTTTTTCAAATTTGAGCACCTGCCTCTCTAAAGGACTCTGCACGGCTCTGTGTGTAACATTTGGAATTAAGCGAAATTACCTTCTACAAGCGGGTTGAATGAATCCAAATGCAATGCAGAAGCATATCTCTAAAACATTTGGCCAACAATTAATTTAAATAAGCACCTTTCAAAAAAATACAAGCGTTTGTGTACAGTCTCGCTTTTCCAATATATTTTACTGAGATGCACGATGTCATTGGTGTTAATTCATCACCAGCTCATGCTCACCAGAGTATACCTCAAATCCCTTCAAATGCCTTAAACCTCCCAATAAAGCCCTGTGTGTGAGGAAAACGCCTAGTCACTTTGACTCAGATACAGTACTTCCGTGAGGCCGCGCTATAACTCTTCTGGGCTCATCACCTCCCCACGCAGCATATTCTTTGAATTACGGCTAGTTGTTTGCGAGCTCCCAAGGGTGTGTGAAGGGGGAACGCCATATTTGCCCAGAGCCCACGGCGGTGATAAAGCAACCTCCGACAGTTCCTCTGTAGGCCGGCGCGGTGAGGGATGGGCATGTCTGTGGCGTGAAGCCTTTAGCCATCGATTCTATTACTAGTTTGACTTCATGTGCCTTTGCCGTAGCATCCTAATTCATCAGACATACACACCGGGCATGCTTTAGCTAGATGGAAGCAGTTCCTAATTGACACTGACGTGGTAATTGATGGTGCAGCCGTTTCCTACGTTGACAAGCGGGCCGGCGCATGTGTCCGTCTCTGTGCACGACTGCACGTGTGTGACGGGAATGCTCTGACGAACAAGCTGGCCGGCGAATCCATCACCGCTTCGGTTGTGTTGCGTTTGTGCTAGCACGTGCATGTGTGTGTGTGTGTGTGTGACGGTGCACGTCTCTGCAACAGCTGTTTGTATGGGTTTGTACAGTCCTGTTTGCTATGCATGAGTGTGTGTGTTTGTGTGGGCCATGTTTCTTAATCCATGTAGTGGGTACTATCTTCAGAATGGTCAGAATAGCCTCAAATGGCCCATTAATCCCCCGATACGTTCGTGGTGGCCTCCATGGGCCGGGTTTTTCGTGACCCATCGGCTTGCCCGCGCCACCTGATGACCTTGAATGTCTGTGTGAGTATGGACACATCGGCAGAGGTTCTCTGTCTCTCTCACTCTCTCTCTCTGTATTTTATCCAGATATGGACTAGGATTTGTAGTTTTGTGCATATGTGGAAATTTGCAATTAATTTAATGTAATCTTAAAGCACTGTACACACGTACAGACCTGTACTCAGTTGTCTTTGTCACATAATGAATGTGCTGCTTTGAGATAAGACAGTGTCCCTCACCTTAATCACGCAAAGAGTGAGTAAAGACATGAAGTGCCTGGATATGTATTAAATTACATACAGTATCTTATGGTCTTACATGTAGTATGCATTAAAATGTGATTCCAAAATCGAAATGCATCATTCGTCATTTAATATTTACAATTTATAATACTGTCTTTACTGTCAATCATAGAAGGTGTCAGTTGGCGTGTCCTAACAACACAACTCACACAAATAAGCATAGGCCTATCTGTGAAAACACATGATTACAGTAGATCATTATGCAGTGTGTCTATAGGGTACCAAATAGTGTTTTTATTTTATTTTGTTGTATTGACAGTAAATATAATGTAATGTATTTGTTATATTATGTTATATTATGTTATTAATATATTATTAATATATTATGTTATTATATAT
>JAODUK010000330.1:0-13825 GCA_027564635.1 Typhlichthys eigenmanni | reverse complement strand
AAGGACAAATTAAAACATTAAGGTTTAACTAGATAACACATACATTTTAAAGTATTTCAACATATACATCTATAATCAATCCAAATGCAGCGAAGTAGTCCTTTTTTCAGTGTGTGTTTCTAAAGGGGAGAAACAGAATAATGAGGAAAATATAAAAAACAATAAAAGTACAGAATATAAATATATTCTCCATCTATATATATCTGATTATATACAGTATGTCTAATAATACCCTATTCAATACAATAGCAAACATATAATCACAGTTACAACTGTCTAATAATAGTACACACACACACACATGCACACAAACACACACAGAAAACACCTGCTTGACTTGAATTGTAAATCATACACATCAACACTGTAAGAAGACAATTAAAGGCTATAGAAAGGAAACATCTGTCCAGGCATTCTTACTGAATGCACCACGGCGGCCATTATTCAGCCCAACCAAATATTATTGTACTGTATAAATTGCATAGACTACATAGGCCTATACTGTATTGTCTGAGTGCAAATAACAAATATTTAATGTTATGTATAAAGTGTGGCTTTATTTAACCAGGGGAGCCTTATTCAGATTTTGAGGCTCATTTACTATTCATTACAGAGAGACTCTATCTGGCTGGTCATATTTCATTTAAATGTGAAAAATGCTTTAAAATGTAGGCCTTCAAATTCAATACAAATTTTACAAGCTAGAAGAAAATCTTTACATGTGAGCCTTTAACTATTTTAATGGAGAATATGGGTGCAGGCCATTAGGGCTCACAGCCAGAAACAATGACACAATGGCTGGGCTGCGTTTGCACTCAATGTAAAACAGACCCTGCCAACAGCAGGCTTTTGGCCTAGCCACTCTAAATCAGAGGCAAAAACCCATGTCAGACATTTGACTGAAGCCTATTTGAAGGCTTTCTGAACTATGCTATACCTCACTGAGTGACCAGAACTAGACAATTGATGAACGATATACTGGAACAGATAAGATAGATAAATAAGTTTCTGTGTCTGTCTAAGGTGAATCACGCCAGGTTGTCCTTTTAATAAAGACGACAAGGTCTCCTGAAACCATTTATTAGTCCATCTGAGTGAATAAGCATATAGTAAATAAGCTATATAGTATGCCCAAGGCATGATAGGCTATGCAACAGGCTATAACATTTTTATTTTAGGTGAATCGGTTGGCTCTCAGTGTTTTTGGCAGTTTAGTTGAATTGTGCTATACAGCACTGTCTACAGCAGGGTTACCCAATCCTGCATGGTCCTAGAGGGCCAGCTGCCCTGCATGTTTTAGATGTCTCCCTGTTCCAACACACCTGATTCAAATGAATGGTAAAGGTAAAAGGTAAGGTAAAGGTGCTTTTATTGTCACATACACATACATGTAGCGAAATTTGTTCTCTGCATTTAACCCATCCCTCAAGAGACCATCAGTGGGCAGCCAGTGTGCAGCGCCCGGGGACCAACTCCAGATAGAGGCCAGTGTCTCTGGTCAATGGGTCATTATACTGTAACAAGCTAGTAATTTGAAGCAGCTGTGTTGGAGCAGGGAGACAGCGGCCCTCTAGGACTATGATTGGGAACCCTGGTCTAAAGCATATGCTTGCTAATTGAAGGTTAAATATTTTAGATAATTTGTTGATATACTGCTTCACACATTCCCCCTTACAGTATGAGAGAAAGTCAAGATTCACATGAGGACTGCTGTAATAATTGGCATGAATGCTCAAATACATTTGCAATTTGTTCAAAACAATGATAAATTGCATATCACTTGCACAGGTAACTTGGTGAAGTGGAGGTTGAAAAGTAGTAGATCTGAGAAATGTATAAGCAACTGGAAACAAACGGTAGAACTGATAAAATACTGTACATTTATTTGTATTGATAGTGTGTTATGTTTGGAATACATATGTTACACACTTGGTTACCTGTGTGTATGTGTGTATACGCAGGACAAATCCTAATTGCAAACTGCTATGTCCTGGGTTAGAAAAAGTAAACGTTTTGCATGTATACGTTCAGTGTGTAGTGGCAACTTTGTGTGATTATTCGAATTATGCACGTTAGTACAGTATTTATGCAAAAACATCATTTTTACAAGCGTGTGTACAGTTTTGCTAGAATAATATGCTTTTGCGATATAGTGATTTGCTGGTTTGGTGCGGTTAGTGTGTAGTTTTGCAAAAATTGTGATAGTTGCTAGTCATATAGTCTCTATATGGCTCTGGTCTGAACCTTTATATACAGTATACAGTCTGTGGTCTGAACTCCATTTAATTGTCAGAAAGGAGCAGAGCCTTCATCATGCATGTGGAACTGCACCCCAGCTCTGAGCCTGACTCCACCCCCTGTAAGTAGGCAAGCACCTCAGCGCTGGCAGTCATCTGGGTGGAGCTGATGAGTGAAGGGAAGAGCCAGCTGAGGGATGGTGGGTTATTGGGTGGGGGGCGTGAACATGAGAAGCAGGTGTTGCTGGCTTCTCTGGACCGTGACATTCCCTGCCACGACATTAAGAATGATGGAAATAAACACAGAAGGCACTTATGCTACAGATGAGTCTTTTTAGTTGGACTTTTCCCCTCCAGAATCCCCTGAAGCGGTCAATAGTGCGGTGGAGCATGATGGTCCAGAACCTTCCAGTTTGAGCCGCTTTCAGCGCAAATGCCCGAAGCCGAAGCTCTCGGAGCAGAGGCAATCCAAGTCCACAACCACAAGAGAATGGGGGCAGTGGTAAACATAACGTTAGCTAGAAGCTGAAGGTTATCGATAGCGAATGTCAGAATATGTTCTAAAGCTATAAGAAATTACTTTTTTTCTGTAAAAAGTGCTATACACATAAAAAATATTTTAAAAAACACGCACGCGCGCACGCACACACAATTAATTCTTAACACAGCTACCACAATGTTTAGCCGTAAATGGAGAAACATTTTGAACATTTGTAAACTTCTCCATCTTCTGAGATTTGGCCTCAATTGATGTACTGTGAATTATAAGAACAAAAATATAACACAATCAAACCAATATGATGGAATAGTTCATACAGTGTAAAGCTAACATTTCAATATGACAAAAGTCAGCCATTTTAATACACACACACACGACCACAAAACAATACCTCTCGTCATACATGGTACTTTCAGTAACCTCAGGATGGAAGCTTGAGTCATCTGCATGCACTTCAAGCCTGGGCCTTTTCAGTGGAGTTGATGGTACCAGAGTTTGGCATGGAGCGTCAGCCAGAGAACTGGTGTCACACGCTACACTTTTATTTCTGCTTCTGACCATAGTGGCTGGGGAAAAGAACATTCATTTATATTAAGACTTTACTGCATGTCAAATACAAAAATTGCCTAAGTCATTATGCAACAAAGGTGTAGCATCTCAATTACAGAGGTGTCAGCCAGGTACCAGCACAAATGGTATGGTCAAGATTAGGGCTATACCAACATGCATAGGCCAACTAAAACTACAGTACACTACACACACACGCACAGTCAGCAGTGTAATCTATATAAATGAATAAGGTATAATGACCAGTAGTAGTGACACATACCACTAAATTGCAACAGAGACAATATCACCAATGTAATCACCGAATATAAAAACGGCAAGGCATAGGCTACAGACACACCTTTACTTCTCCTGGACGGCTTCACATCAGCTTGTACAGCGGCATGGTGCTGCACTCCAAGGTAGCGCTCTGTCTGACATGCCACCTCTCTGAAAATGCGTTTCTAGGAGTCAACACAGTACAATAACACGCATAGTTTTTTATGTAAAGGGAACAGTATGCCTAATGACAATTGTGCTTGTCCTTGTCGCTATACTCACCGGTGGGGTTGCATAAAAAGGGTTTGGAACCGCTGATGGATTGAGGCGAAGCCGAGCGTGTGAAAGATATCCAAAATCATGTTCCACATAATTTGAATAGCACTCTCGAGAGAAATGCCGATTGCAAATATACATTGCTGTGGTGTTGCTATCCAGGGAACGTCTTGCTGTTCGTAACCATATCTGAGCCATTTCATGGTCTGAAGGGAACGAATGCAGACCGTTGGTTCTTCTGCATCCGTAAAAAGCACAAGTCCGACCCATGATACTGTACCCTACCAGTCTCGACTGTAGCTGACGCTGATGAGTGTTAGGGATGAGCAAATCGATACGGCGGGATCGATACTCACCAGCTACTCTATCATTTATTTAAAAAAGTATACAATTATATTTATCCGCTGCATCTCTTCCAAACTTTCACAGCAGTCCTAAAGCCTATATGATCACTCGATTCTTCTCATTTCATAGTTTCCCATAGTCATGTGACTGCTGGCCCTTGTCACATGACTATAGAAAACGTATGTGATGTGAGAATCAAGCGTGCCTTGCACACAGTCACAAATGCACCCTGCAAACAAGGAAACAGGTTGTGTGTGCTGGTTGTGACAATTTGTGACGGTGATATGGTCACAGTGGTGACCATCTGATGGTTCTCGAGGACACACAGGGCTTGGAGGTTAGGTTAGACTGACGGTCTTTGCTGAGGGAGAAAACACACCCCACTATATTGTCTATGTTAAAGAACAGAATGTATCTAGTGCCATTACAAGGCCAATTTATGAACTAATACATTTCAATTTATGGATAAACGTATTAAATAAAGTGTAAAAAGTAGGCTATTAAAGAAAATATGAGATTAATGATTAAGATTAATGAAATTCAATTGTTATGTAAATATACCCTTTTTGTGTTTTGTGTTTTAAAAAAAGCATTATTGGTGTTACTTTTACATTAAATACTGTAAATGTATAGGCCTAAAATAACCAACATTGTCCCTGCTAGACCATGGCAGAGCGCTTTACTACGTCTTGAAACTGCATAGACGACATTTATTATGGGAATATTATCTGGAATTATACCAGAAAATAAATAAAAATAGTCTAAAGAGCGAAATATAGGCCCATCTGTAGACTATTTGTATTTATTTATTGTATACTTTCTGCCACTAGATGTCACACTAAGCGTACAATCTTATCAGCAAAACTAATATACCATTTAATTAGTTAATTTAAGGATCACTCAGCATTATTTCACCTGCTATGTGTCCCATAATAATTTATCCAGTCCTTTTTTTACCAGTTAAATAGCCTATTTTCAGAGCGAAAATACAACCCATAAAACGCACGTTTGTCTCTCCTGATTCTTTGCAGTGATACCTTTCCAGCAGGACGCTGTAGGCTAAAAATTAAAACACTATTACCATAACTATTGGATAAGATAAGTATCAGAGAATAATGACAAGAAAAGAAATTGCATAAGGACGTATCAATAACAGCCCTCTTTGTGCAAATAAAAAAATGTCAAAACGTTCTCATTTGTTAGTTAACATTCAGAATGTCTTTAAAAATAAGTCATTTAAAAAGTGACAAAATCGGCGGGGATCAGCGTCTGCTGCGCCTTCGTTCTGTTGATCTATATTTTTTACAGACGGAGTTGGCCAAAACAACCCATGTGTTTGACATTTCTGTCAAAAGGCGGCAGTGTTGCCCTGACTAAATTGATTGTTACTATGGGTTTGAAAAACCTACTTACTTTTACATTTGTTTTTATAAATAATTAATTTGCAGGTCAATGAAATATATGCTATCTTTAGGCCTTGATCACACAGTAGGCTACACACACTAATCAATAGCTACTGTAGAATTCATACAAAGCCAAAGTATTTGAATGTTATGTCAAAAGGGGGCAGTGTTTCCCTGACTGAATTGACTATGGGTTTGAAAAACACTATACTTTCACAAAAATTGTTTTCTTATAAAATAAATAATTAATTTGCAAAGCAATGAAGGTATGTTATTTTAAGCATGCACTTCATATTAATGTATTCTATATGTTATGTATTTATTTCAATTGGTTGCTGTTACAGCAAAATAACTTTGCCTAAATAAACTATACAAATATTACAGCACATACAGTAAGGTGTGTCAGATCTATTTAGTTAAACAAACCAGTGTAAATATTAATTTAATAGCCATTTAATAGCCCCCCCCCCCCACACACACACACACACACACGCACGCACACACGTAACACACACACACACACACACACACACGTGTGCAACTTTGTGTATTTATTTATGTTCTTTGCAAACCATACTGTAGGTTGCCTTTTTACAAATGGAAGCAGACAGAATGTGTTTATTGATCTTTAAACCTATTGTATAAACTGTTTGATGAAATGAGCCACTTGCCAAATGACAAAACATTATTTAATATTTACATCCACTATTGCACAGGAAATCTCTGTCTGGGCAGACCCTTGTCTGTGTGTGTGTGTGTGTGTGTGCGTGTGTGTGTGCATGTGCGTGTGCGTGTGTAAGAGAGAGAGAGAGAGAGAGAGAGAGAGAGAGAGAGAGAGAGAGAGAGAGAGTGTTCAGTACAAATTTGACATATCCTGCCAGGTGTGAATATTAAAGTTCAACATATCTTGAATGCACAAACTTGGAAAAACAAACCATTTGTCATTATGATTAAGAAACCTTTAAAATAATTTCCACATGTTCAAGTAATGTCAAGTTTTTAATAGCCAATGCATTAGTTCTAATTTTCATGTTTACAATACCCAATGCATCAATGATTAAATATACTTAGCTCCTGTTTTTTTTTCTATTTAAAACACTGAATGATTTAAAGCCACTCTTATGCTATGCCTGTTCAACACAGTGAACCCATGGTACCATTAAAATAACCTCCCGACCCCCTTACACAGGGACCTGGCTCTCTCTGATAATATTTTCATAGGCTGTGAATTATAAGTGTTTAAAGGGGTACTAATCGCCAGGTTAGATACATGCCAAGAGCTGCTTAGCATCAGTCAACCACGGATTCAGCCCAAAAGGACTAGAGGGCCAAGTTTTAACCAGACTTAAAACATTTTCCTCGGAAAAATTAAATTTGTGGCATTTCTGCTTTTTTCGATAGCATACAGTGGAAAGGGAAAAGGAATAAAAATCCTCCTCCGTAAGATTAAAAACCATGACACCACCAGCACACGAGCTGTGGGCTGTTGAGTCTCCAGATTGTTCCAACCTTTATGGCCCTGTGAGTCAAAGTGTACTGGCTGTATAGGCAGCAGTCACCTATAGGTTAGACAATAAACCCACTGACAGTCACGGGATGAATCCCTGAGCTACCTACATTTGGAAAGGGAAAGTGATTGTAATTTAACACTAATCACACTTATCACTAAAATGCCCAGAGCTAGATTCATATAAGACCTTCATGATGTGTGTGAAGCGTTATTCTGCTCTAATAACTAGTCTGGATACTATGCTATAGTGGCGATGCCAATAGTTAAAATCAGGTGATTTCACCACCAAATCACAACAGGAAACGTTTTGGTGATTTTCAAACAGCTGATGACTGGAAGCCCTTCTACCAATCAGAAATAGACTCTCGTGGGGATGACATTCTCATACACTGTTGGCATGGAACTGGATGCTGGTTAAAGTAAGTGGTGATTCTGTGGTTCTGCGTGCTCTGTTAAATTTAGGCATAATTGTATGAATGCTATACATTCATACAAATAGCTGTTAAATAAACATTTCTACATAACCCTGCCTCTCTATTGTACCCCTGTGTGTGTGTGCGCGAGCGTGCGTGTGTGTGCATGTGCGTGTGCGGAGGGGAGTTAAGGACTGCAGACCAAAACCCTTCACCACATAGTGATTATTATAAGCCTATCAATATATCTTATCGCTTTTTCCTTTCCATTTTATCCTATTCCTCCTGTTTTCTTTGGGCCCTCGATAAAACCCTGGAAGTGTCACCTCATCACCGTAGATGTTTGTTTCCTTTGGAGTGTGCAGGAGGATGTCTGTTAATCGGATTTGAAATCCTCAACCTGGGTCTGCTAGTTTCTTACAAACACTATTGGCTCTGAGAAAGTAAATGTTCTCGTGTTGTCTACTGTAAAATATGTCTGTTTAGTCACAATTAGAGTTTGAGATGGCTTTACAGGCTTACATTTCAAACAGGAACTGTCTGAGATGCCTAATTGTATCCTTCATAAACAGAAAATTACTGTAATGAGCAAAACATTTATTGGAAACTCAATTTAAGTTCCAAGTACATTTGCACATACAATGGAATTTGACGTTGTGAGCTTGGTGCATTGCAATAAACTCAGACATACAAATGTATCAATCTATACAACATTGCACGCTTTGTAAACTGTTTTACAAGGGAGAATTTTAAAACCTCCCACTTTGACCTTGGTATTTTCATATAGCCTATACAGCAGTGTAAACATTCAGAATACATGAGCATTTGTGTTATTACTGTACCTACAATCACCATATAACTCCTAGGACAAATTGCCTTAAGGCAGAATTACCTCCATTGTGTTCATAGTTTTTTCCAATCACTAGGACCCATTTTTAAATGCCATGGTAACATTTGCTAAACTCTCACACAGTTCTCCTAAATACAGTAATATTAACACCAGTTAATTTTGCCTTCAAAATGCACTAAAATAACCATAACACTTCACACATCTCAAGTAAACTTAATTTTGCACAATACAACATTTGTTTATGTTATTAAAGTAACAGTTTACTTATAACTAACAAACATTTTAAATTTAGTATAGATACACAGAGATCACAGTCTTTGTGTAATATCATCCTCTGGGACCAATTTCCAGTCTTTTAAACCTTTGGATGGAAGGCATGTGACATGATAGTGGGTTGGGGTTAGATTTTAAATAGTAGCACTGCAAAGTATTTCAGGACTGGAAAGAATTTCCCCATCTGCCGACAGGTAAAATTACCAATTTAAATGACTTCCATTTTATAATGCCAGCTGGGCAGAAGAGATTTCACATGTTTACAGTAAATGGCACATAATGACAAAGCCATCATATTGTCCATGAGAGAATATAATTGTTTTTAACTGTGGTTAACAGTGAATATAATACACATATACGGGATGAAAAATGTAGAGGTTTCGAGAATGAAGTTATGCAACAGAATTTCCTTTGTGTGTGTGTGTTTGCGTGTGTGTGTGTGTGTGTGTGTGTGCGTGTGTGTGCGTGTGTGTGTGTGTGTACGCGCGTGTGTGTGTGTTTGAAACAGAAAGAGAAAGAGAAAGAGAAGAAAGGTATATGTTGAGGATTAAAGGGCTGACATTCATCAGAGCAACATTTCAGCTCTCGTCTCAATTAACATGTCAAAAACAAATAGCCAAATAGGACAAATAGGACAAATGAACTGGCAGAGAAAAACAGAACAAAATACAAAGTGTATGGGTACATAATACTACATAGGAAATTGAAGAGAGAAAGATAAGCAACCTCCTCCGGGAATAGAGACGTACATGTTCTGGTGACACATGGAGTTTACTATAGCTGGGGTCAGACATTTTAAATAATCGAATGTCCAAAATGGGTGGGTTGAAATTATATTCAGCTGTTATTTGCACAATAACCTGTCTCTGTTTTATAAGTGGTTGCTAACATGCTAAAAAGAAAATGGTACTCCTATTAAACTAGATGGGAAAAAGGATGTAAACCAGTAACACATTTACTATACATGTGTGACTATATTCTATAAATCGCAGTAAACATCTAAATGAGGATAGCATACTGTATATATCTGTTTACGCTATGATGCCCAAATGAGTTAACCTTATGTGCAAGATGGTTTATTGCACAGAACCATCTAGGAAGCCATCCATTGAAACTGGTAAGTGCAGACATTTTCAAAAGATACTTGGTATCTGCTTATCACCGCCTATCACGGGAACGTCACACTAAACCACGCCCCTTGACTGCTGCCACTTTGATGCTGATTTGTCCAAACCACTGCTGGTCCATACCTAACTAAGCACATGGACTTGAAGCCTGTCCAGACTGATACTTGTGACTGGAGTTGTAGAACTTTGTGAAACAAGGCTATATTGGTGTTCTTCAAAACGTAATCAGATGTCATATCCTCCTATATTAGGTTAACTAAGAACATTTTATTTTGAAAGTATAAAAAATGTATACAGGTTTAGGGTTAAGGTTAGATGTATACAGTGTATACAGTAAGCATACTGTATAATGTGTACATGTATGCATGTAAATGTATACAGTCAGCATATAATGTATTGATCACCACAATTATAGTAAGATTTACACAATGCATCACATTTATAACATCATTTGTTGGCACGCACATAACACACACACACACACATGCACACACACAAACACACACACACTCACTCACACACTCACACAGTATTAACAAGGTGAACTACTATTATGTTTGAACAGCTGCAGAGTAGGCCTATAGCACTTTAGCCTCCTGAACCCATAGCCAAATGTCTCTTATCCTCCTCTCCTCTCCTCTCCTCTCCTCTCCTCTCCCCTCCTCTCCTCTCCTCTCCTCTCCTCTCCTCTCCTCTCCTCTCCTCTCCTCTCTGCCTGCTCTACTCTGCTGTCATCCTCTTCTGCTTTCCTCTTCTCTCCTTTACTCTCTCCTTTCTCCTCTCTCTCTTGACTTGGCGTACTACACTTGACCTGCCGTCTCGCTCGCAACGCGTCACCTCCGGTCTTTTACTCACCTCCTTGTCCTCTCGCCTGCCCTCCGTCAACACGCAGCCATATACTGTAAATGACCTCTCTCATTGCTTTGCAGCTACTTACCCCCCCCCCCCGCTGTCAGCAGTCATAGTCAAATAATGTCTCTCTGTCTCACTGTGCTGTCTCTCTCTCTCTCTATGTCTTTCTTTCACCCCTCTTTGCCTCCATCCGCTCTCTCTCTCTTTCTCTCTCTCTCTGTGTCTCTCTGAATGTGTCTCTCTCTCGCTCTCTCTCTCTCTCTCTCTCTCCCTCTCTCACACTCTCTCTCTCTCTCGCTCTCTCTCTGTGTCTCTCTGAATGTGTCTCTCTCGCCACACTGATGTCATGTGTTTACTTTGGGCTGCACGGCTATCCCTGACATGTATATGGACCAAAACATGTGATAATGTTTACACAGACACCCCCATAATTAGCTGTTTAAATGTCCAAATACCATAATTCACACTTCCACATTCCTGGGCAAAGAGATGAATGACTGTCGAAGGAGAAAGAGGGAGAAATCGTTGGGCTGAGATAGAGTAAATAAATGAAGGGGAGAGAGACGGTTCCAGCAATGCAACTGATTAGACAGTATAGCAGCCTTAGGAGGCCATCGTGATCCAATGAGCTGCACGTGCCACTCTTCATTCTGCTATGTGTTTGATGTGATGATCAATTAGTAGGTAATAGTTTGTAATTCAACTGACTTCAACAAGACAGCCACTTCTCGCTGACATGCCAACTAAGCTAGCTAACTGATGCTGATTGGCGCTGGTTTTTTTCTTGCTAGGCACATGTGGTTAGGTAGGGTGAAGTGATCTCACAAGGCAAACGATTTATTAACATACTGTACTGCACACATATGGTCATGAACAAAATATCTCATTAGGTCACATGGACAAAATGCTCAATCACCAATCTATTAAGGCATATACTACATTTGACATGATATGCTGACGGAAGAGAATGTTATATATTGCTCTTCAGTCTTGACTTGTGACTTGGAACTGGCTCTCCTGTTGTTGATCTGTATAAATGCCTGCCTTCCTGCTGTTTTCTTACTCTGTCCTTCTGCCTGATCATGTTCAGACAGTGGATGTTTACAGGCCTGAGTCAAATAACAGCCAGGTCCAGGCAACCAGTGGGCCAGGATGTAGTCAGAGTTGACTAATGACCAGTTCAGGAATTCTCAGTTTCATCCATGGCATTGAAAGCAGTCTGCGTTCCAGCTGTAAGTTGACCAATAGTCTCCACCACCACCAAAATGGCTGTTGAGAATAGACAATATAAATGTATATATATATATATATATATATATACACATATTTTTTTTTTAAATATATACCATATTCAGTGTTAACAATTTGTGTTTTGGTGTTTCGCAATGACTAATTCCATTGTTTACCTGACATGATTAGACCCTAGTTTGAAAGAAAGACAGGAGAGAAATGAGGATGTCTTTAGAGATCATGAGCTTACAGTCATTTGAACCCACACAGTTGCCATGCAGTAGGTTACCTCTTTGTCTGGAGTTCAAATTCTAACCCAAAGCTGGAAGTTCAATCTGTGTGATTCATGCCAAGGTTAGCCAAGGGATCAGGTTCCCCTTCTGGTTGTGTGTGTGTGTGTGTGTGTGTGTGTTCATGTATGTTACGGTGTTGAGGTTTGCGTGCATGTTGGTGTCAGGGTGCGTTTTGAGTTGGAGAATTCAAACTGGAATACATGTCTCGCTCGCTTGCGTCTGCTCAATGTGTATGCTTTTGTGTGTGTGTGCGTGTGTTTGTGTGTTGTGTGTTGTGTGTGTGTGTTTGTTTTTAGGCTGCGTGTGTGTGTATGCATGTCTTTGCGTTGTGTGTGTGTGTGTGTGCGTGTGTGTGCTGAATGTGGGCCAGCAGCAGGTTTGATGTTACCGATGGGACTCTGTACAGCTGGAACCGAGAACACCAGACAGACAGACAGACAGACAGACAGACAGACAGACAGACAGGCCAACGGACGGACGGACGGACGGACGGAGGGAGGAGACAGACAGACAGGCGGACAGGCAGACAGGCAGACAGACAGACAGATAGGCAGACAGACAGGCAGACAGACAGACAGACAGACGGGCTGGAGAGAACGACACAGGGAAATAACTCACAGAGTGGAGGAGCAAGTGGCAGGAGGGCAGAGAGAACGGTCCAAAGGAGGAGAGCAGAAAAGGAGAGGAAAATGGAGGTGAGGGGGCACCAGCTAGTGGGAGAGACGGAGGAGATGGGATGAACTGGACCCAGCTGAACACAGAGGCAGATTCCTACTGGATGATGTGATGTCAGAGTTTGGTAATGAAAATAATATGTGCACTCAGTCGAACACCAAGTGACCATAGGAAATATCATATAATACTAATATATCTGACCACAGCCATTCCTAACACTGTGCAGACAGTCACGCACGCACGCACGCACACACACACACTCTCTTACCCCATCCTTCCTCTCTCCTTTCTCCTCTACTACTGTCTTAACCATGCACACACACACACATACACTGTACATGCACACACGTCTGTCTGCTCACCACATCCCCTCCCCTCCTAACCTCAGTCGTGTGGTAATGAACGTATGATGGAGCCTCGTGGCTAGCAGACTGGCAGAGGTATTTTTAGCACTTCTGGTGGTTTCCATCACTAAATATGCTCCAACTTCATATTTCAACATGAAGTCAACCTCAAAGTGAGCAACTGATAGCATGCCAGGGTTGGTTTTAGGCATTAGGCACAGTTGTTATATATATGGGGGGGTGGAGAAATTTGTGGATTTTAGGATAATAATGTTAACCAGCGATGATTGATATCACAACAATATTGTATCTGGAGAAGACATGCCTGGAAGTGAAAGAAGTCATCCATCAACTTTATTACTGTAATAATATATCAAATACACCCTATATAATATACAGTAAGCCTGTACAGTATAGTACAATAATGATCAGCTGTAAGTATAATTGATTGCATGCAACACACGTCTGTTTTGTACAAGATTTTGTTATTTTCTTTGACAGATTTTCTAATATATAATTAATTTTTACAATAGTAATATAAGTGAATATGCGATTTATTCTCTAAAATGTTAATGGATATTGTTTGAATATAGGTAGTGTCTTCTCACCCAGTTCCAGCGTGTTCGTTTATGGAGTTGAAGTAGGAGGAGACACTGTGTCCAAGTTTAACAAA
>JAODUK010000329.1:0-13825 GCA_027564635.1 Typhlichthys eigenmanni | reverse complement strand
AAATAAAATAATAAATGCATGATGAAGACAAAGTAATTAATAAAAGAATAAATGATAAAATACAAATTTCCCCAACACTACTGTAGCCAGCAGTGGCATAAATCATCAATACTTATTCAACTTTTTTTCTAAGCACAGATATATATAACTTATAGGTTTTGGCTTGTTTAATTGGAATCATGTATTCCTGCAAATGTAGGTGTTATCAACAATCATGCTGATTAAATCACTAAAAGCATTTCTGCTAAGAGAGATAACTAACAATAATAGCAACATAATATGGGCATCGGGCTCTAAAAATAGATCAGGAGTATTTGTTGACCTATTTCTCTATTGGTGTTTGTGTAACATGCACACACCTAGGGCACGCTGCTAATGCCGTGGTAATGCTGCGTGTTGTTGACACAGGTGTGGCTGGAAACTGCTGCCTCTTTCAAAGCCAATTCAGTTTTGTGTAGAATGGGTGAGGTTGATAAAGGGATGAAGTTGTGAGGACTCTACAGTCCCTAGGGTTTTAGACAAAAATATAGAGTGTACAGTATTAGTATAGACACAGTACAGACTGAAAGACAAAGCCAGACCTGCTTATTTAAAACTTATTTTAAAATACTGGCCTGCGCAAAATGAGGGGTTTATGAGCAGTGACATGAGCAAATCTTAATGATACCCTTAGCAGGCATTTAACCTGATTATAATTAGTTGCCTATGGTGCTCTATCCCAGTGGTTCCCAATCTGGGGGTCTGGACCCCCACCCCCCCGGGCGGTCGCGAGACACAGAGGGGGTCACAAGATGATTTTCAAAACTGAAATAATTTAAAATTAAAATGGCACAGTTTAGCCATAATTGTTAGTAGTAGTACAGTTTATACATTACTTTGATGTATTCTGCTACTAGCCTGTATTACAATACTATCAAATAATAATATGGCTGCTATTTTACCACCTCTGGGGATAGCGGGGGTCGCGAGTCTCTGTTATTTTGAAGAACACCTGCCCATTATCCTCTCAAATAACAGGAATGATATCAAGTTTCAGAGAGGCCTCACCCTGTAAAGAAAACACAGGGTAGACTAAATCACCATAGGTTTTCAAGGAAAGGTAACACCAAAGTTCTACAGAATACTGTACATCGCCTAAACGCATACATACTGTATACCGGTATACAGAATTATGCACCCCGTTTGTCAATAGGAACAAATCTTTCAAAGAAGGAATTAAGTACACCTCAAAGTAGTAATTCTATACGTTAAGTATTGCATAGTATACAAACATCACAATCTCATCAAGTAACCATAGTTTAATTGTTGCTATAATTGTACATAATAGAAAAATAACATTATTATGTGCAAATTCACAGTATTGAATCAATTTAGTCAAAATAACATAAGTATTTCTCATTTGAGTCCATTGGAGATACAGTATGAGGGGAGCATTGCATGGCAGAAAAATTAAAAGCACTCAATACTGATTGTTCAGTAGGTACAAAATCATCTACAACTACAGGTATGAATAAAAACACATTATTTTAAGGCATCTTAAGAAATTAAATTGGAAGTATAAGTTCATACATATAAGGAATGCATCCACGTTGATCAGTGCGTCTACATAAATGCTTGTACAGTATGAGAGAAATAGGCCAGGGACATATAGAGCATTATTGCACGAGACAAAAACACAACAATCAATGCCATAAAACCATTCCAGTGACAATGAGGGGCAAATTTAAAGGTAGAGTTAGACGTAATACAATACCCTTTGTCACAGTCTGCTATAGCTGTCTGTTCTGTGTGCACTGAAAACATATTCAGGTGTTTCTATACAGCCCTGGCTCTGTAATTGGAAGGAATTCAAAGGAGTGGTGGTATCATTTAGATCAAATTCAAATTTCAATATTTATCCATCATCACAGACTTCACCTTTAATCAGGATAACTGCTTTCATGGATTTAGTCCAGCCATTTTGCATAAACTTTGAATAAGATATTGGTTAAAAGAAGCAAAATGCTGCTCCATGTAAATCTTTTGCTAATTGTTCATATATTCTCAAGGTTTTGCCTCATTTATGTGATTGTTAGAAGAGGGTGTGAACTCCTCTCACTTGTGGAATCAGGCAATAGCACTGGAAAGTTTAAAATGCTATAGGACAGGATTCATCCTATCAAAGCAGTCTATAGAAAGAATCAAATGTAAACAAAAACAGTTTCAATATACATCAAGAATTAATCTATTAAGAATATTATCGATTTATTTATTTATTTGGTTGATCGTATAATTGGAGCAATTAATATATGTACAGCCTAGATATTATTCATAATTTATTAATAGTAACTTGTTCAGTGTTTTTATACTGCTGGTGGCTGGTAGAATACTATATATACATATTACACCATATTACTAGTTATACTACTGGCCAATACAGTAGCGTTGAATACTTACGTGTTATAGTCGGTTCAGTCAATGAGAAATTACATTGCCATTGTAAAATAAGTCCTAACACCTTATCTTATCTCTGACATTCAGTTAACTGCACCATTTGCCCAAATTGTCATGTACTGAAAAATTTGTATTCCTCCCTTAAACTCCCAATACAGTAGTGATGGCATTCCCCAATCTCTTCCACCCCCTCTCCCCTCTTAGTGCAGTTAACATATTCATGAAGTGTCAGTCACAGTGTGTGTAGTGAACGTACATAACATGGTCCGTGTGTAGCGGTGCAGTACAGTACATCCTCAGGAAGGCACCCTGCATTGGATGACATCTTCCCCCAACCTTTCCTCCCCTCCCGCTGAGTCCAGCTCTACCGAGCATCCCTAGACGTGGAGGCTAGCTCTCTCCCAGGGTGCACCTCTAACAGGTGCTGGTCTGGAGGTTGCTCTCCGTGAGGATGGAGGTGATGGAGGAGGGGTCGTAGAGGCAGTCGTCCTCATCTGCGTCATCCTCCGAGCTCAGGGCGGAGGAGTCCAGAGCTGGGCGTCGACCCACCTGAGTCTTTCTCCTGTTGAGTGTTGCAGTGAGACGTGATATGATGATACATAGTATGAATAAAAGATACACTCCCCGATTGTGTTACGGCCACAAATTACACACATTTATCTCCATGACAGGGTTGAGGGGGAGGGGTAGTTTAAATCACAATTGACACATCTTGCTCTACTGTTCATGGAGTATTCGTGAATATAAAATGCCTTTATATGTTTCTTTGGCTTGAGTGGCGTAAGCCTGGTGCCCTAGGGCTCCCTCTGCTGGACTCGTTTCACATGTACAAGTCAGAGCGGTTTCACTTGCAATGTGATTAATGAGTATTCTCAATGTGTGATGGCTAACGTATGCACATTACATTCTACATCTACAATACAGACAGATTGTGTCTTCCACATATTTAACATCCTCATAGAGAGGGGGGAACCTTCGGGGCCTACCTTAGAGAGGGCCTAAGACAGTCTAAAAAAGAATATCCTATAGTAGATTGAATTTAAATCAATTCATAATTGTATCTAATCAATTCATAATTTAATCGTTCATGCAGCTCTGTGTTAGGGTTCACTGTTTTGTGGTACATTGACTTCCTTTCAGACCATGCATGGTAGACGTCTGGGTGCCGCCTATGTGACTGTAGCCTCCACAGCCAAATGCAGCGGGTGACACGCCCACTTCTGCCTCCATTTAAATTCTCTCCCCCCCTCCCCCCCCCACCCCCCCCCCCCCCCCCCCCACCCTTGCTCGTAGGGGCGTGAGCTTACTTGAGCTCCGTCTCCAGCGCTGTGATTCTGGCCTGCAGGGCCTCCTTGAGCTCAACCTGCTCCTCCATGTCCCTCTGGGCCTTCCTCCTCAGGCCGTCCATCCTGTCCACCTCCGTCTCCCCTTCGTCCACCTGTCTCTTCAGGGACTTCACCTTCAGCGTTAGCTGTGACGTACAGGAGGAGGAGGAGGAGAAACATGACTGACACCTGAGTCTGACTCACATCTATAGAGAGTAAAATGTAATATTCAAGTGATATGGCTTGTGTGTGCGTGCGTGCGTGCGTGCACCTGGTCTCTCTGTTCAATGTGCTGTTGTCTCTCCTCGTCCAGCGTCATGTTGAGCTCTTTCAGTTTCCTCTCCAGTCGACGCAGTGATGCCACCGTGGTGTTCTTCTCCCTTGACCATGAGCAGATATTTGCTTAACTTCACATAAAGTGTATTATGTTACAATCACTGACCACACCTTTAACTGGTTTTAATATTTTAATGTAAAATCTCTAACAGTCTTTAATTAACATTACATCTGCAAGAGCTTGTTAAAATGAATTAAGTGCATTATACATTTAGCACACAACAAAATAAAGTGAAATTAAAATACTTTTCAGTAATACCAAAACATTGTGCAACCTCAAGCTTTGAGTAGCAGTCCCAACAAATCATCTTAAAGTAAAATGTGTGAAATTTGAGCAACACTAATTCTAACAGCCAGGAATAACTAGTGCATTCTTAATCAAATCTAACACACCCACCAAAGCAGATGCATGACCCCACCCCCTCTCCTTCTCTCATGTTAGGCTGTTTTAGGACAGTTCAGTTATACCGGTACTGTAGAATCAGACCTCTATGATAACACACGAGTAATATGGCCTACAAGTTAACCTTTGACAACACTGTCATATCGATGAGATTGTAGAGCAAAGGGGGCAGCGGGGGTAAACATGTTTGGTCAATAAATGCACGAGAGGGAAACGGAAGCGTCCGCTGGTGTTCTAGCATGCAGTGTTTTTAACAATGCAGAGAGTGACAGCGCTCGAACACGGCAGGTCAGCGGAGCTGCATGCTTTGGGATTGCCATGTTGTACAATGGGCACGAAACGAAAACAGCTCCGCAATTTTTCTCCGCTTCAATGGATCCGTGTTCTCGTGTATCGCTTTCACTGTGTCCCGCAATGTTTTCGTTGACAAATGGCATGTCGCGCGCTGAATCTAGCAGAGTGCTAATGCTAACATTGTTAGCTGCTGCTGGCCTGGTATTAATTGTGCCGCAGTCTGTAAGTGGATGTATTAGGGTAGGTAGGCTACACACACACACACCATGACACACATTCTTCTTCTTTTGGTTTCAGGATGACTGGGCGCGTTCACAGCGCATTGCTGCCTCTCATAGTCCATTGACGGTACCATTTATTCAGATCTGAGTATACAGTTCTATGTATATTTTGCCAAGTCGATGATACTTTTTGCAAATCGACTTATTTACATAATCGGTTACGTTACTTCACTAATCGTCCCCACACTAAAGTGAAAACATGTTTTCCATTGAGAAAAGCCTTTGCTCTTCTAATAAATGTTAATAAAACTGATGCAATATAGCATAATTTACTACGTCAACCTCTGTAGGACCCGCCATTGTCGTTTTCAAAATGCCTTTGTCACACTTAATCCACGCCCGTAGCGAACAGTACAGTGCTGTTTGGCCACACATTAGGCTTATCGGCCTGAAACAACAATCTCTGAGATCGCCATTGATTCTCGTGGCAAAATCAAACTGAAGCTCGTGAGATCAGGATGCCCCTGTGAGGTTACAGTCCAGCTCCCCTGGCTGTGTAACAGTGTACCAGCAGTAGAGGGCAGTGTTTGAGCTACATGCATCATACCTCTCCTCATTGCGCAGACGCTCCTCCAACTCCTGGACCTTGTTCTCCAGCTGGGAGACCCCTGATGAGGAGCGGGACTGGCCCTCCATATCAACCACTCGACTCCTCAGCTCCTTCAGCTGCACCAGGGAGGCAAAAAAAACCTAACTGAACAGCGTAGTCGCTATTCCTAAATTGGATGTTGTAATACGTACTGTGTCTGAGGTGCGTTCAGAATTGGCGAATGTTTGTGGTGAACGCGTTTGCTTTGAACACGTGACATTTGAACATTTTGTGTAAACATTCCAAAGTTATTAGATTTCAAACTGTCACCCTCTGTCCAGCGTCAATGTGTGTTCGCTGAGAACTACCTTCCCAGACCGTCTGCTAGTGCTTGCGAACGTTTGTGGCGACCTTTTTTTTTCTTTTCGAAAACGTTGGCAGAAACCTCTGTTGTCCCTCATCTGTCCCAATGTGCAGTGTTTTATAAATGTTATGTGGTCTCAGTGGGACTGGTTCCTGGGTGCGTGGCCACCTACGTGTCTCTCCATGGCGTTCTTGTCCAGCTCCAGATCCTGCTTGGAGGAGCGCTCCTGCATGATCTCGGAGCGCAGCTGGTCTATCTGGTCGCGGCTCCGCGCCACGCGCTCCGTCAGCATCTCCGCGTTGCTCCTCTCCTCCTCCACATCCAGCTCCATGCGCTTCAGCTTGTCCTGTGCACGTCACACGGCATTTGTGAGCCAACCTAACCGTCTAACGGCAGAAACACTGGCTAGAAAGAATTACAGAGCGTAGCACAGCTTGACTAGCGAAGGTGCAGAGTCCAGTGAAAGAGCGATTATACAAGCATTTAAATATATAGTCAGCTGTTGCAAGCTAAATGTAAGCTAATACACTGTGTCAAATTCAATATAACATCTCCTTGCATTTCGCTAGCTTACCGTTACTGTGTTTGATGAAAACGTCATACATAGCCCTGGCTCCGTAACCAGGAACATAAACAAAGTAGCGAACACCGCACGTATCGTCAAAGCCGTAGCACGACGCGTTGTTTCACAACGCATTTTGACGTGTGCGGCGGAGGACCGTGGTGGTGTTTTGGTTTGAGCAAGAATTACTGACCCTGCCTTTCAATACACCTCATTTGTGCATCAATGAACAATTATAATGTCTACAGGTCGTCAGGTGTAGAAAACAATCTATCTAAACGTAAAGTCCTCGATTGTACTCCAGCTCTCTCAGAAGAGCTCCTCTAGCGGGCTTTACCTAGAGACACAGCTCACCTCCAGAATGCGGATCTCACGGGCTTTCTCGTTGACACTGCTCTTGGCCTCGTCCAGCTCTGCGCCTAGGTGGCGCAGTCTGTTGGTCAGCAGCTCCCTATCCAGCTGGTGGTTGTCTCTCTCCTCACATGCCAGCAGGAGCTCCTTCTTCTGCCGAGACATCTACACACACACACGATCTTCAATGAACATGATCATTTACTTCGGATTCATAAAATGTATATTCGTCCGTCCGTCCGTCCACACACCTCTTCCTCCAGTCTCCTCAGGTTAATCTGGCTTTTCTCCAATTCGGCGTGCACGTCATTTCCACGGCGCTGCGCCTCCAGCGTCTCCTTGCGCGCCCTCTCCCTGTATTCCTCTAGCTGAGCCTTGAGAGCCTGTGCCTCCTCCTTGGAGGAGAGCAGCAGAGAGTCATACTGCCGGGAGGGGGGGTTGGGGTCACAAGGAGGAGGGAATGAGAAGAGATGACAAAACATTGCATACCCTCTCCGTTCCTCTGGGGTGATTTTTTTATTTATATACACACATATATATATATATATATATACACATACATATATACATACATATACATATACATATATACATATACATATATATACATATATACATATATATATATACATACATATATACATATATACATACATATATACATATACACACACATATATATATATATACACACACATATATACATATACACACACACACACATATACACACACACACACACATATACATATACACACACACACACATATACACACACACACACACACATACCTTGAGGGTGGAGCTGCACGAGCTTCAAACATATTATGTCATCTAAGAGGGACACAAACATAGACACACTCAGACGGAGGCTGACAGCCAATCAGATGGCAGTCCAGTAGGTTTGTCTCACCGTAATGGTCACAGAAGAAGAAGGTTAAACAGCAAGAGGTGGCCTGCTGTTAACACCCACATTGCCTTCCACCAGTGTTCACAGTCCTGACGTCAGACTATGGGTAGTCAGGACTCAACTGGCACGTTGGAGCAGGGAGCACCTTTGTCTGAACCATCACTGCCAAACTAAACTGGCAACAAACCAACTGCAGTCTGTTAAGATCATTTTGTCACATCATTAAAGTATTCCCATAGTGCCTGCTGCTGTCTGCCCATCTATGACCATGTCCGGTGTGACGTATTCTGCGTGTGAAAAGGGTCTATAGGTTCAGCACGGTGAGGTCAAGTCCACACTGACCTTCTAGCACCTTCAGCAGGTGTGCAGGGTCACCGATGTCTGGAAAGGTCTGGAGACACACACACACACACAATCTGTACTACAGAAGTATAAATACTACCATGTAAAGTGGAGAACGGGGTAAATCGAAAATTAAGGAAGTATAGTTCACATTGGTCAACCCATGATATGGAGAGAGTTGTAGGCAACCAGAGCAAAATAAATGACTTTTGTCATGCAAAGTGAATTCATTTTCATAATTTTATCATTAAAAGTTTTGTATATAAATTAAAATATGTTTTAGACATTATTACATGTTATTTCAAGTCAGTGTAAGCCATAAACTTTGCACAACTGTGGATCTGAACCACTGTGTGAAACAGTTGTCAAAATGGAGGTTGTGCGGTAAAATGTGTCAGTGATGTTGGGCCCAAAGGTTTATATAGGCTGCATAGAGATGAGGTGTGTCTTCGCAGACAAACCGTACACACTTACAGTACACACACACTGCATGTCTCTGTTGCAAGCTCATGTTGATGTACACATATCTAATTGTTGACTAATGTTAAGTTAAAGCCACACACAAACATGCTATAGGCTATCCTACATAGTGTACCCAATATCACAATTACACATAGTCTATATTCTTTATAGCAAACACACAATATCAGTTTAATCTTCACTGAAAAGTTAACATGAACTGAACAACAGAACACAAACATATGGTTTGACTTTGTCAAATTGATAAAATAATAAAGTTCAAGATTATCGAATTGTTTTCCATTATTTCGTGTCATTTTAATGGTGTCACTATTTACCCCATCCCCATGCTCATTTGAACCGTCGTGGGGCAAGTTGTGCCATTTGTTTTTAATTCCATAGGTGCACACCAACCTGGGTAAATGTAGTAACTCTTATTTGAAACAAATACACTTTTATATTGCAGTACAATCATCAAATGTGAAACATTACCTCATTCTCCACTACCTACATAATATGTAAATACTACCACCGTCTATATTGTAGTGCAGAATCATCTGTGGTTGCTGTGCACAAGTCGTCACCTCAACTAACTCCATGTCGTGCTGGAACACCAGCGGGAAACACGCAGACACGACGGTCGTCCGCCTGCGCTGCCCCATGACGCACACGCTCAGGTAGACGTCTTCGTCCCGCTGTGGCACCACACCTGGGCAGGAGATCTACACAGGCAACACCCTCCCATAGGATCAGCTCTTACAGTAGCATTAGCTTCGCTCATTTAGCGTGAAATCAATGACTAGCTAAGTCCTGTTAAGTCCTGTTGACACGCTGATGTCATTTAGTACTGAATGTATTCGCTCACCATGGTGACATTATGACCTGTTCGGCTTATTTTAAGTATGCTCAAATAAAAAGCTATAACTAAAGGTTTCTATGTTTCACACTATGTTTCATGCAATTTGTATGTTCATTTATAGAAGGCTAGCAGGCTAGTTGAGATCTAGCCGCTGCGTTTTGAAGACATTGAATCAGAACGAAAGACAATACTCACGGTATGTATTCGCAGGTGGACGGAACATTTGAGGACGTGTCCTGGTACTTTGGAGAAGGACCGCATCTTCTTTACAGAATCTTCTTTACAGCATTCCTCCAGACTTGGTTGTCATGACTTCATAACCAGGAACCAGAGCCGAAGTCATGTGACCGCACTGCTGACCAATCACGTGTCCATTTTGTATTAAGGCATAATATCAAATATCTTTCTTAACTTATAGTTTAGATTTTGGAATAATTTGTTACAATTTAAGATTTTTTATTTTTTTTATTTTTTGAAAGCAGAAAAAAAATTAAACAAAACAATAACATAATAATAATGACATACGATTTATTATTCTATTATTAACATTGACAAGTGCTCTTAAATACACAATAATTCATAGTCACAACATTGAAGTAACATTAAAATCATCTTATTTAGATATCTATACAATAATGGGAAGAAAACGTTGTGTTTCAACAATTTCGTACTATAAGTATTGCATATTACAAAGAATCCTCACAGCAAATGGCACATGCATTTACATATAGTCAATTAAAATGTGTGGTAAGATCATGAAACACATGTGAAGAGAACATGGAGTGAAGCTTTACATCGCTATACATGTTACAACTGGCCTAGCTGACCTGAAGGAAGGCTTTCCTCTGAGGTCACATGACAAGTCACATGACACATGTCCCATAGCAGGCCACATCATGCCCGTGGAGCTGCAAGACATGAGCTATTAGCTTGAATGAGCTATTAGCTTGTCTGTCCGTCTATTCTTTGCTGCCTTGAACGGTGTTCTTTCCGCTTCCTTTGTTGGATGAACTAACAGAATAAAACAGTGTAAACAAAGTTTATAATTCACACAAATGATGTTTATTGTTTCACAGCATCATTTGTACAAATGTGATTTCCAATAAAACCATAGATGCGGTACCTTTCAAGGTGGTTCTTGACCAGGTTGTTGAGCTTGTAATAGTCCAGGAAGGTTCTGGCCACGTTCCGGCCCAACGTCATGTCTGAAAAGAGCCATTAAGGACCACAGCTCCAGGTGGGACAACCTCCCTCGCAGATCCACATCTTCACATACGTGATGCCTGACGGTTGTAGTAGCAACCTTCTCTCAGCTGATGGACACGTATGAAACATGGGAAGAGCCCCCCTCGAACAATCTGGCTGTAAGAGGGCAGGCATCACCTAATTGGACGAACCACCTGCCTGTCACCGTCTATCACAGGCTAACGTCACACCTCTGACCATGAACAAGAGCTTACAGCTCCCAACCAGTGCAGCAGAGGCATCAGACAGACTGATGCAGTCATGGGTTTGGGTGGGACCATCTCATACACAAAAACATGAATGATCTTTAACAAAAACATGAATGATCTTTAATCAATAAGCTCTAATGAACCCGTGTGCTGGAATACAAAGATCACAATGAAACAGAGAAACAGACTTAGGTAAAACCTTATTGTACAGTTCCAAAACTGTACACGGCTGAAGGTACTTAATCTGTCAGCTGGCTCGACACTACTGGAACTCAAAGAAAGAAAAAAACATGGATTAATTCTGTCTTTTTTTTTATTCTACCAATATCTTCTGCTGGTCAGAGGACATGAATCATGTTTCCTCCAGAGGTGAAAAGCAGTTCACTTTAAAACCATCAATCCTGCTTTGAACGAGCTGTCATGACACATGCACACACTCACTCTCACATACACACACATATACACACACATGCACACGCACATGCACACGCACAGCGAGAAGAGAAACAACTATAAGTTAACTGTAAAAATGTAATTGAGCAAGTCTGTCACCTTGAAGAGAGACTGTGTGCTTATTGTGTGTGTGTGTGTGTGCTTATTGTTTGTGTGTGAGAGTGTGTGTGTGTGTATGTGAGAGTGCGTGTGTGTGTAGGTGTGTGTGTGTGTGTGCGTGCGTGCGTGTGTGTGTAGGTGTGTGCGTGTGTAGGTGTGTGTGTGCGTGTGTGTGTGTGCAGGAGGCAGGGTAGTCTGGTATTCCCTGCCCCCACCAGCAGGGATGTGACACCCATCACTAGGGGTCATCTGAGGTCATCACAGCACTCTATATAGACTCTCTTCCACACACACACACACACACACACACACACACACATCTGGTCGGTGACCTTGGGAAAATTCCGGGTTGCCCAGGCGACAGATGGCTGCTCAGCTGGTCCAGTCACGACTCAGCTCTGTGCAGGTGGAAGAGGGTCTGATTGGCCGGCTGGTAGTGAGCAGGTGTCATCACGCAGCGGCCACAGGGGGGCGCTGCTGTGGTCCTGACACGACAGTGTGTGTGTGTGTGGAAGGGCACTCTAATGTCACTCACTCTCACACTCACACACACACACTCACACATACACACACGCACGCACACACACACACACACACACGCATACACATACACACACACACTCACACACACACACACACACACACTCACACACACACACATACACACATACACACACATCGATGACTTTGCTGCAGTTCAAGTGTTCACCACCGGGGGGGCTGATGACAGCTGGGACAATGGACACGCTGTTTACTGATGCTGCTCACCATGGTGATGAGTGGTGGTCTGTCCACATGACAACAGAACACAGTCTGGTCAGATAAGTAATGAGGAGACAAACAGGAGGACATTGGAGCTGTCACCATGGTGACATGCTGAGAGCCAATCAGCAATGCTAAGGGGTCGGTCAACAAACAACAACAGAAAGAGAGACCCCCCCCCACACTTTCACACGGCCCTGCAGGGACAGACATGATGCCTAACAAGCACACACACACCCTACACACACACACACAAACACACACACACATACCCCCACAGTGGGGGTATGCACCACAGATAATTTTACATCCAAAATTAACAACCATAAAACTTTGCATGTCACACAATAAGCATGTCACCTAATAAGTGTCACTGTCAGTCATAAAACACTTCCCTAAACTACACTAACAACATGTTGCATTACACAATGCCTTTTTTTTTTAAAGTATATTCGCAATACAATACAAAACACCTCTCTAATGTATAGAAATCACTGCAGTATGATACTGGAATGAATCAGACTTTATTTCAAATGTTTCTGTCTGTTTTACAGAATTTACTGTATTTTTTTGGACAATGAGTACAATACTGTAATTCCAGAATACAATACTGTATACATACCATCTACACATCTGTCTCTCATGGCTCTCTCATGTTTACATTACAGTACAAAACCTCCTAAACATAAGATGTCACCTTTTGTACAGATGGTAATGAAACACCTGGGCAGCTGTTCTGGTACAACGGGAATCAGCTTCTGGTTGATCTAATTGTTCCGAATAGTACTTACTATAATGACTGTATTTAGATGTGGATTATATTTCTATACTGGTAAAACAGCAAATTTATATATTTTTCTATTTGGTGTTATTTGAGGTTTGAATGCAATTTTAACAGTTTTGAAAAGAGTATGTAAACATGCATATCTTGTGTCTGAATTAGAAAATAATCAATGACAACTGAAAGATGCCAAAGCCCTCGTGCTGCTGTTGTGCTCACTGTGTGTTTTAGAGACCACGGTATTGAGAAATGGGTCCTAGTGATTGAGGAAAAACTGTAAAAGCTGCCCTGTCTGGTGACTACTGAACTACGGTGTTCCACCACTAGAGGGCAGTAGGCCTGTGTGGGCCAGGCATCAGGGAGGGGCTCTCCCATGTCCTCCTTATCTCGCTCGCTTTCCACCTCTTCTTCTCTACCTCGTTCTATCGCTGGGATCGGCTAGCAAGGTCGACTGGCGGGAAACTTCTGCTGCTGCATCCTGACCTTGCAGTGTGTGTGTGTGTGTGTGTGTTTCTCCATTTCCATGAGCACACACACACACACACACACACACACACACACACTAAAATGACTCAGGAAATCAATAGGCCAGAGGCATCAAGGGAATGGGAGAGACTAACAGAAGTAGAAGGTTCCTAATAATATCGTTTAGGTGTTAGCCATCTCTCTCACGCTCTAGCATGCTTACAGGTAAGCCAGTCACGCCTGTGATTGAACCCTCAACCTCACAGTTGGGTCACTCTAACCAATATCCTGCACATAACACCAAACCATAACAATGTCCTGCACATAACACCAAACCATACTAATAGTCTGCACATAACACCA
>JAODUK010000328.1:0-13825 GCA_027564635.1 Typhlichthys eigenmanni | reverse complement strand
TATATATGAGTTTGTGGACTATGACTCAAGGCATTCATCTTCTTACATCTCTGAGGAGCTGAGGTAACGTTTCTATAAGTTGCATGGGCGTTACATGGGAGTTTCAAATGTAATGAAATCATCTGTAAACATGTACTGACAAAATAACATGACAACTATGTACTGTGTGAATAGAATATTCATAAATATCAGTTCAGTCAAATTTTTAATTGGTTGTTTAGCCACTATGGCACATTTATGAACCGTTTCACTGACATGACACAGATACAGTATATTATAATTTATAGATCTGGCATGTTATTGTGCAATCAGAATGAAAATTCATAGGCTATGTTGTAGGTTGAACCTGGTAGCAAAGCTTTCCTAATATGTACTGTAATTACCTTGTATTTTACCTTGTTTTGAAAGGGAAATACAATCTGGATTCTGATTAATATAATAATGATTATGAGGTTGCTCCAGTTCAATATACTATTAACTTTAGCACACAGAGTTACCGTGAGATATCAAAACATTGGTGGAACACATATAAATTCCAGCAATATGGCCAAGAAATATTTTATAAATCTAAGTACAATAGTTGTAGGCACTGGTTGAATTACAGCGTTCCTGTTATAGTGTTATAGTTAACATGTTCACAAAAAGGTGACCTATTAGTAACAAACTTGCATTGGTTCTGTCAATGTAATGTAACCCTTTACTGACTGCATCCAATTCAAGGCACTGATGCTAGCTTATAATTGCATATGACCTGTCCAACTACTGACTAATGTACTACATGTAAGTCGCTTTGGATAAAAGTGTCTGCCAAATTCCGTAAATGTAAATGTAAATGCCTGACAAATGGAAAATGTCTCTGCCTGTAGATAAGGAAGTGAAATATTCTAATGGTTAATATAAACTGTTCAGTGCTATAATTATGGAACACATAATATGTATCAAACCCTAATGTAATTGATAACTGAGACATATTAATCTGTTTATTTATTATATATTAGTTATTTTAGAAATGTTTTCCAATGTGGGGGTAGTGAATACATACACAACCGTACACAAAAGCATTTTATTTGTCATACTTTTACCATAATGTTAGCAAATGTAATGCAAACCACAAAGCAATATTTTATATGTATTCAATTCGTCCTATTGAAGTTATGTTTATTGCGCTGTTGTCACCAAGACGTCAAGGGATTGGCAAATAATTTTGTATTCTGAAGCTTCATTTATCTCTTTACAGTGGCATGAGCTCATATACGTCTCTGTGGTACAGTCAGGGGGCCTTTGGTGCAAGCAGAAGAGACAGACACCAGTTTCAGATTTAGAGTCTACTTTATCAGGTGCCAGTGCTTATTAAACAAACTGCATCATGCAGTCAGCATATACAGTCTGTCTGATGTATTACGACCAAGACAATGTCATTTCACTTTGGCAGCATAACCTCACTACCAATATTATTTTGTCTTTTTTCAATCAGGATGGGTTGTGCTTGCAGTGGTCAGAAACCAGAGAAAGTACATCACTTTGAAAAAAAGACCCCCCAAGCACTGGGGTCATATAACACAGTATGTACTGTATATTGTAATGTTAAATGATTAAGTAAACACATGTAACTGCTGTAAAGGCTGTAGGCCTATTCTAAATAACTCATGATTAAAATAACCCTCTGAGATGCCAAGTAATGCCAATGATTCTCTCTTTTATCTCTTGTCTCGCTTTTTAGGTACAAAAAAGTCATTCACTGTCAGAAAACGGTGATCAATATTTCTTATCTTACATAAAGAAAGTATTTAGTAAAGTGCTGCTATCTGCTATTCTGCTGTGAAAATGTTGCTTTACTGATTAACTGATTAGATAAAAAAGCCTGCTGATAAGTCTCCGTATAGACATTCAAAAATAAAGGTAAAACCCATAACACAATCACGAAAGGCTTTTTTATGCAGGGAATCAAAGTTATGATTATTAACATCAACAGATACTTGGGATCCATGTACTTAAAAGACACTACTGTATAGTCTGTACATTGTCTTGTTTGGTTTTATTGCTTACAGATGAAGATGTCGTCATTGCGCAACATGATTTCAATTCAACTAGTAATAAAGATTTACCATTCAAAAAGGGAGATAGACTTAAAATTTTACAGGAGTAAGTTCCTATTTCTTATACATTTTTATATACACAGTGAATATGAGGTTAATGAGAAGCAGCTCATGGTAATTGGATATGAATATGTCTGTTGATTTCCTTGCAGAGATGGAGACTGGTTTATGGCCAGGTCCTTGCTGACTGGAAATGAGGGCTATGTACCAAGTAACTATGTAGTCAGAGCACATACAGTAGATGCTGAAAAGTATGTTGTTTTGAATGGGGAAAAAAACATTCTGACAAAATAATGTTGCCATTACTAGCAATAGTGAAGTTGAAAATTAAAAGGTGTAATACCCTGCGATTGCAGATGGCTTTTTAAGGACTTGAGCAGGAGAGAGTGTGAACGACTGCTTTTGGCCCCTGGAAACAAAGCAGGCTCTTTTCTGGTCCGAGAGAGCGAGACTAGTAAAGGTAAGGAACACTTCTCTTGTCCTGCCATCCTAGTGCAACCAGATATATCTATTCAATATACAATATACTGTAGTTTAAATGGACACTCCTAACCCTAACCTCCTTGTAAATAGAGCTATGGCTCAAATACTGTATGTTGTCATTCTAGCTAAAACTCACAAAATTAGTCCTGAGTCACTCACATTCCTCTCAACATCTATTAGGCATATACAATCCTCTACCCTTCCCTCATATAGCCTCCCAAACTGTTATGGGCAATTATGTCTCAAACGTTGAACAGTTAACTGTTTTTAGCAGTTAACAGAACGTTGGGGTTCAGTGAGTACACCGTACATTAACACAATCAGGAAGAGTACCTTGAAAAAGTTCCATGCAAGAACATTTCTCTCAATGTTTCTCGTGAATCTGGATTATTTTCTAGGGGCTTACTCTTTGTCGATTCGGGATCCTGATTTGGATCACGGAGACATAGTGAAACACTACAAGATCCGCACTCTGGATAAAGGTGGCTTTTACATCTCTCCATCCACGTCATTCGTATCCCTGCAGGAGCTGGTTAAATACTATTCTCGTAAGTGTGTGATCAACACAGTGAGTGCTAAGCATACTGGCCTTGTTATATGTCAGTGCGGTTTTCAAACCACTGATCTGAAGTGTCTCATGCACAAGACATCAACAAGTGATGGAAAGATACAGCATGTCATCACAACCTTGTAGAATTAGTGCTGTGACAGGGACTTCTTCAAAAAAATGTAAAGCTCATGAAGTGCTGGGCAATTGCTGCTCAATTCGTGTAGTAATATTTTAACACAGTTTCTAAACCAGATACTGTAAAAAGGCCAAACCTCCCGCATGATTCTCGGGATGATGGGGGCTGAGTATAAGAGTGGACACATACCGCAGCTTTTGATATCATGCACATACGTTTACAGCATCACAGGAATCAAACATTGCATGATTATGTTAACATTGCACACGTTTGAACATGTCAGACTCTAAAAATGTGTGACTGCATTTTGTACCTTCACTACTGTTTGGGGGTAGGTACAGCAGATGGTTTGTGCCAGCGACTGAATGCCCCTTGTAAGTCTTATGCCCCGCAACAGCCTTGGGCCCAGGACGAATGGGAAATACCCCGCGATTCACTGAAAATGTTGAAGAAACTTGGGGCTGGACAGTTTGGTGAGGTTTGGATGGGTGAGTGACAACTTCCAAATGCATACATTCGTTACTGGAGGCACGACAACATTTATGTTTGGTATAATATATTGTATATAATGGACTGTATAGATAGGATATACATCCACTGTTTTACAATCGTAAAAACATTGTGCAAATGTGGGACTGTGTGGTCCCAGATACACCTGGTGTCATTTCCCTCCATTGAAACACACTATGCCTATATAGCCACATCTTGGCTATTAAACCAAGGGTTGCAAGTTTGCTATAAGTCTTGAGGTTGGAAGCGAAAATAGTATATGTATATTTTATTTGTTATAAAAAGTATTATATTGTTTGATTATCTTTAATATAGTGCATATACTGTATATTGACCCCCATCTCTGCTCATGCACAAGCAATGAACAACCTTATCTGGATAACAGGTCATAATGGTCAAGGCTTTAAACAACACTATTTACTTCTTAGGCTACTATAAGAACAGCCAGAAGGTTGCTATTAAGACCTTAAAGGAAGGCTCCATGGAGCCTGAAGCCTTCCTTCAGGAGGCCAACCTCATGAAGACGCTGAAGCATGATCGCCTGGTGCGCCTACACGCTGTGGTCACTATCGAACCCATCTTTATAGTCACAGAGTTCATGTGCAATGGTGAGCTGGATGGATATATAAGCATATCTTTCGTAATGGTGTTTAAATGGTTGAGAGCTACATACAATGTCAAAAGCAAGTCATAAGTCGCAATGCTCAAGCCTGTCAATGTATAAAGTTGATCAATTGTTAGTCTGTCAAGTCCATTTCATTATGTTCACGTCTCAAATCCTGAGTGTATACAATAGCAAATCAAAATGTACAGTAATATACAGTATATTTTAATAACATAATACACAGCAGCTTGAACAACAAGGAATTCATCTCATACACCAAAGTCTTAGTCAAGTCTTAAGTCACTAGAAGTTAATAAAACTCTGACTTGCATCAGACTTGAGTCTATCAATTGCCTTGAGCTATTCAGATCCCTACTCATATATAACAATGTATACCAAAGTTTACTGGAAGCTTAATTTGTTGCTGTAAATATTTGTTAGAAATATTATCTTCTTAATTATTTTTTATTGTCAATTCTGATTCTGTTTTTTCTATAGGGAGTCTTTTGGACTTTTTGAAGACTAATGAAGGAAGGAAACTGCAGATAAAAAAATTGATAGACATGTCAGCACAGGTAGGTAATGTGTACTTTTTTAAAGGATATAAATATAATCCAATCCACTTTATTTATAGAGCACATTTTAAAACAACTAGGTTGACCAAAGTGCTAACATCACATAAGTACATAGACAAAACAACGAATGTACACACACTGAACACCACAACAATAAGAGCATCATGACAAAATAAAAACTCAAGCAGATTTAAAATATAAGTATATATGAGTATATAATAAAAATGTACAGTATTTAAAATGCAACTTTAACCACACACATGTAATTTGTAAATTGTAATTGTACATTTTATTCAGTGTTCAAATTACGCTGATCTGGCCCCGAATTGGCCAGGCCTATACTGTAGTTCCATCTGAAATCAAAGGTTGACAGGGCCATTTAAACCTTTCTTTGTATTCGTGGCATGCTGTGTCTATGATCTTTTAAAGCCCTGCACAGGTTCGGGTTTATTGTAGGTCCACATCATTTAGGGAAGAGGGGAAGGGGGAGGGTCGGTTAAAAGAAACGTCTCAAAAAAGCGAAGTGTGCTCTTTTGAAAATAAATGTTCTTAGAATACTCACAGTACTGCTTTTTGCATGAACTGATAATGATGTCAGCTTCTGATTCTGAATATGCATATGTCTGGGGTCTATTTATAGCTGGTTTACAGTAGCGACTATAGGCATTAATGTAGGTTATGTTATTTACATGTAGGCTTTGTCACCCAGTGCGAACCTGTGGAAACTGTCATCACTACATGAGGCTTCTGTGGCAGGCCTTTCTTGTTATACTAGCTTGAAAGCTTCACCCTGCGGCAATTATTAACATCCGGACAGGAAGTTTTTTTTTTTTTTTCCATCAACTGTTTGTTCCTTCAAACTATCTTGCCCCCAGAGACAACACACTTTAACTTCCTGAGAGCTAGTACATCCTGTTTAACCCATCTTAAGGTTGTACACACATTCTTACCATAGATATGCCCACATGAATTATAGGCCCCCCCCCAAATAAACACAAATCTTACATATCTTTTATATGAAAAAGGCTCTCCCTGTCTCATTGATAGATAGCTGAAGGCATGGCTTACATAGAAAAGAAGAACTACATTCACCGAGACCTGCGGGCAGCCAATATCCTGGTCAATGAAACCCAGCACTGCAAAATTGCAGACTTTGGCTTGGCCCGAATAATAGAGTCAGAATACACAGCCCAAGAAGGTAAAGAGTCCAATGTTTTTTAATAATTAATATAGGCTTTTAGTTTGTATTATTATTATACATTTTTGTTGTTTGTTTTACATTTAGTATATATACACAGTAGGGCTGGGAGTTGATAAAAAAAAGAAATAATTAATCGAGCAAATTGCAGTGATTAATCGCGATTAATCAAACTTTTTATTTGAATTTCTTGTTCTTTTATGAACAGGACAGTATAGAGTCAGGAAGCAAATGGGGGAGAGATATTTGGGATTGGAAAAATACAAACAAAAGGAGAGAGAGAGATAGAGAGAAAAAGTTCTGCGTTAATTGCATTAATATTTTTTTAACGCGTTAAACATTTCAAATGAATTGCAAAGATTAACGCGTTAACGCTCCCAGCCCTAATACACACACGTTACACGTGTCACATCCTGAGTATAGTACAGTGATATGTAATTCAACACAACTTGTCTTCCTTTTAAATGGCCAGGTGCTAAATTCCCCATCAAATGGACAGCCCCGGAGGCCATCAACTTTGGAACGTTCACCATCAAGTCTGACGTCTGGTCATTTGGGATTCTGCTGACAGAAATAGTGACTTATGGAAAAATACCCTACCCAGGTTAATATGCATAAAGATGAGAAAACACAGACAACCACACACTGTACAGTAGCTCCATTTGTTTTGATTGTAATGGACCAAAATCCCATGCATATTGCTTCTGCTTTACAAGCATAACTCATACAATTTCCTTGACCAGGACAACCTACTCCACCGGTAATAATAATAATAATAATTAATAATTAATAATAAAAACTAATACGCTGAATTTTGTGTCTGGAATTGTTAATTCAGACTCTAGGCCTAATGTCCAATGCCACAGTCTCTGTGTTCGAATCCCAGCTGAAAAGTAATAGGTTCAAGCCGCAAAGCTGGCCTACCTTTAAGCATCTTTGAGCAAGATGCCTATAATACTCTGATTCTTGTCATTTGTACTCATCGTAAGTCGCTTTGGATAAACGCATCAGCTACATGGCCTGACTTTTTTAACAACACAATAACTTCAACACAGACTGGATGTGTGTTTCTCTCTCTCCAGGAATGACCAACCCAGACGTGATCCGACACCTGGAGCAGTCCTATCGGATGCCATGTCCCGATGGCTGTCCAGAGGAGCTCTACAGTATCATGATGGTGTGTTGGAAGGAGAAGCCCGAGGACCGGCCCACCTTTGAATACCTTCAGAACACCCTGAACGACTTCTTCATCGCCACAGAGGGCCAGTATGAGTTCCAGCCCTGACAGAGCAACAAACAAACGAACAAACAAACAGACAAATAAAAAAAAACAGATAATTTTTCCTTCCGAGGCCCACAGGGAATAGTTTCAGTTATGATGGATATAACCTTAAAATGAACTTCATGACTTGATATAGTATACATACCTTCATTCTTTATGAAGTTCTTCTTTTTGCCTACTTTTATAAAGGCTGTTTTTCTCATTTGATACTTTTCGCTCACTGCCATGTCAACATGGACATAAAAATTATGTAAACCGACAGTTGGATGTCAAATGCAGGTACAGTTGCATCTTAAGCTTTTTTTATGGTACAACAACATGTACCCAAAGCGTATAGCTACTTTTTGTTAGAAAACTGATAATAAATCATAACATATTGATCAAATGGAAATGATTTACCTGAGAATACGTAGATTATATGGTAACCTTAATACATATTTACATTTATATAATTTAGCAGACACTTTTATCAAAGCGACTTACAAACAGTAGTCAACAGTAGAAGATATCATACACCAGTTGCTGTAACGCAGTCGTCATTCTGTTACAGTAGAATACCAGCAGCATGTCACTAGGGCTAACTATGTTATGCCTTAGGAACAAACATCCATACAATATGTAATATGTATATGTAGGGGATTTAAAATATGCATCAAATTGTCCAGCAAATAGTTGCTTGAAGTCTAAGTGCCAATAAAGAGCTAATATTCTAAAGAAAAAAGTCAAGAGAACATACTGTAACGTGCATCTCAGATGAACTACAGAAAAAATAGGAATTGGTTGACGTGTTTATTAATGTAGAATCAATATTTAGCAATGTCAAATGTCCAGAATTAGATGGCATCATCCTCATTGTGCTTCTTAAGCAGCGTTGCTATAGCTGTAAACACCAATTTAATGTGGTGATGTATTATCAGGAGGAAATGCTCAGTCAAAATACAGTAGTGCTTCCAGATTTTGAAAAAAACATTTCATTATGATTTCCTTATTAATACTATGATTAACTGTACAATATTACAATTAAATACTGTACTTTTTCTATGCTACCAGCTACAGAACAGCATACAGTGCAAACACCAGCAAAACAACTGTAATATCATTTACAATAACAAAGCAATCCCTCATTCCTCAATAAGACCATTGTTGCTTGATAAACTATGACAAGGCAACACAGAATGGCATCAACTCAGTTGAATTTCAAGACATCATTACTGTGGGTTTGATCATGCACTGAGCCTGCCCTTAGGATCGAGGCCAATTTATGTTTGAGATAACCCCCTTCCTGAGTGAACAGGAAACAGGCAGTGTGAATCGGCATTCCTCTTATACCATAAAACTACGCATTTAAACCTGGATGTACACAGTTACACAGTAGTGGCCAATTACAAGTGGCTTGGTTGTACAAATTTGTACATACAACATCTTGCTTTACACGACCATGATTGCATTAGAATAACACAACCTGATTACATTTTACAATTTTAGGATGTACTATCATTACTATTTTGAGCCATCTTATAAACACAAAATGACTAATGTCAAAATCCTTTCTAGCCGTGACTAGTGTAAAAATACTTTCTTAAATGCGTCAGATGAAGATAAGTATGCACTTTAGGCAGTTTTTCAAATCTGTTATTTCTTACAAAGGAAGTACCTCTGGACACAAACAGCACTGATGCCACATGCGTCGTCACATAGTGTGTGCTAAATTGTATGTTGTCATAACAGAATATGGATATTCCCTTAAAAAGTGTAAAATAGGGCCTAGAGAGTAGAATACAATGCTGTATATATATGAACAAAGGTTGATTCGTGTTTAATGCCTTAGATAAGATATACAGTATGTATTTGTTTTTATTACTTATGACAAAGTAATGCTGATCAATCCAATGTAAATATGAATAATTGTTGAATTTACTTACAATATGTTCAATGAAACAATACATCATTAAGCATTTGATAAGACTTTTGTATAGCCTAGAATAGTGACAGACAAATATGATTTACATTATTATGAATACATTTTTAAATTTGCTTAAAAAAAAGGTCAAACGACAAATAGTGGTATAGGCAATAGGCATTTGTATGACGATCATTATGCTTATTTTCTCATCATCCATTCATGTCATCCTGCAGAGGTCAGTATAACACATCCAAACATCATTGTACTGTATGCAGTGTTAAGGACCATAGCAATTCCCATGGCAACAGTTGAAGAAGGGGGAGATTATAATGTATATTTGATTAATATTCTTGACGAGTCTGTTCAATACTAATAAGTAAATAACAAACCTTTTATAATTAGTATAATTGGAGTGAGAAAGAAGTGTTAGTGATATCAAATATGAATATGATCATTTTGATGTATTGTGCCAAATGTTGTCATCTGTCATGACCAAAATGTGGAATTTCTTCCATGTTTTGTCTTTAAGTGGCAACCTTCTCTGCTATAAATTATAATCCTGCGTATATATATTATGTAATGTAATTACTTGAATCACTAAATAAAATCAGCCAGCAATTCCTCCCAACAGATTCCTCCTCAAATCATAGTTGATTAGATGACAATTTGATATGTTGGGAAAACTCATTGTTAATATTCATATATACTGTCACCTCAAGATTTAACTAAATCTATAAAATGTTCCAACGATGGCTTCTGTTCTGCCTGAACTGATTAGCGAGATGCTGAATTGCAGTTATCAGAACATAGCCTGGAGGTATCCATAGCAATGCTTCCGGTGGATTAGCTATGTGTGAACTTTCAATCTTTATTGTTTTTCTTCCAACCACTCAAATATTCTAGAGAAAATTGGTTGATAAGAGACTAAATGTTTAAAATAAAACTAAACTAAAAAGGCTTATTCCTTAATATGAGATGCACCTTTGAAGACCAATCACGGACAATCCTCAACTAAGCATACAGTATAGAACATGACATGACAATAGCATCTATCATAGGGGGTAATTCCTGTACAATAACAAGCATTTGCGCTGTAATTTGACTGATTGGCAGGCTCCCGTCGATAGACACCTACAACATAAGAAGGCATGCAGAGGATAGATTGGACAGTGTAATCACCGTTGGCCATCCCTTCCATTCATACCTTTTTCATTTTGGAATAATGGAATAATGATCACAGGGATGTGGGTGGTTCATGGAGAGATCTCTGGAGAATGTGCCATATTTTAACACTACAATCTGCCAGCAGATCTAGGTAAATATGGAATAAAGCGTGTAGAATATTATGTTTCATCCTCCATCTTGTTTATTGTGTACATGATAATCCAGAATAAGCATTACACTTTGTAAATATGTTTTCTCTACTGGGATTTAACATCGTTAAAATAAATTGCTTGATCAGTCAATTATATTTGTTCTAAGTCATGACCAATTATCAAATAAGATACACATTTTTCAAAGATTTGCATATGATACACTCCCTAAATGAAAAACTTTAGGAAACTTTTGAAATGTAGGAAAATAACAAAATATTTAAGATAATTATTATTTGACGTTTTATTTTCTGTGGATAGGATGAATAAGAAGCCATCTATCTAATCTGTATGCTACAGAAATGCCATTTTCTCTTGATACTGTTACAGTAGTTATTTCTGGTTACCTTTAGGCAATGTAGAAACAACTCCCCCAAGCAGCGTTATTGCTAATGGACCACCCTAGTTGAACTCAATAGAGACTCAAGGGCAATGCTTGGCATAACTGCTGGGAAATGCAATGACGTGTACTGAAGCAGTCTCAAGTACATGCATACCACTATACGCTGTTGCGTGGGCATTCCATTGCCTGTCTGCATCATGCACTAGAATACTGTGCATACTGTACATATTCAAAAATGCTATTTAGTGTTTCTTTCTTATACATATAAGTTGACAATAAAGATGAGTGGTGTCCATCGATGACGGTATCCATCAGTGCACTGATGAATATGTAACAGTTATCACAAACCATGCAATAAGCTGCCTTCAATACATAGTACATTAGAATGCAGAGGTGTGAGACTGCTCGTTAAAGGCTGTGTCACTGTCTAGGTGTGTAGCAAATGGCAATATATTCCGTATATACCAGAATGCACACCATGCAAATATTCATATGCTGTGGCTTTGCCCTCCGATTGCCAGGGTCAATAATCTCTATAATACTCTTTATTAATAGTGTCTCTCATTGGTTTGGATATTGTATGGTTTGGATATTGTATGATGTAGTATTCAAACAGATGATACTAGCTAATGTAAAAAGGGTTAAGGATGAAAAATAGTCATAACATAATTGGGCTGATCATGTATTACTGTAATATGAACTTAATTTCCATTACCACTAGTATATTACTATGTCTGTGATGCTCATAGACTGTACAGTAGTATATGCAACACACAAGGCCTACACAAGGCAATGATGTGACATTTCACTAACCACAACCATTTCCTGTGTAAACAACATTTCCATGAAAGCCGTCATATCATCAATTTAAATAAATGTTGATCTGACACAAATAGGTGTGAGGTATTTGTCAACATGTAGCTAATGGCCAAAACAGGAAGTAAACAAAAAGAGTATAAATGTACTGTGTGCTATGTGGCTCACATTCCTCTCTACTGTTTTATCCCCACTCCCCTACATCCACAGCAATTAATAGTGAACTAGGTCATGAAATGGGGGTTCAAGGGTAAACATAAGAAAGTTTGTTTTCATTATTTACACACATACTGTACAGTACATTGCCTGAAAGAAAGCTTTTTTGAATGTGATACTAAGCAATCTCCTTCATTCTCATTAAAAAATATAACATTATATCATGACCATGACAACTTTTTAATTTGTACATCGCAGTGCTTGAGCTACGTCCAACAATTCCATTATTAGTATGAAAACGTCTCAACATATGCTGAGCTATGTATTTGGATGTACCATATCATCAACAGGTATAATATATTTACATAATCACTTGTCAGCAGACCACTGAATGTTTAATGTAACCAATACTTGAACCTTGTACAATGAGAGAGGTTGTGTTTGCAACCGCTGCTACAATAATGTGTCTGTGATTCTCTATAGGTTTAATAACATTAATATAATGATTTGGAGCTTGTGAAAACATGCTATCGTAGCATTGCTCTCTTGAGGTCTATTGACAGCATCTCATCAGCCTCATTTTAGCATTGTGACATTTGTTATTTTTTATTGCACCATTCAAGGTTGAGGAAACAGCTTTACAGTAACTGCAAAATGAAACTAAATTGATCTGTTTATACAGTAGAAATAACCAGAGCCATGAACAGAGAGTTGCGGCAAAATTTGAATCGATATAGCTTTTTTTGGTAATTATTAGTCAACAAATGCACCGATTTACATTTACAATATAATTTATAGGGTACTTTTAGTACTTGCGGCTAACTTCTAGGAACAGTTTTGAGGCTCCATGATCAGCTATTGCTGTGAAAAAACGGTCCATTATATTGAATGGAAATAACTCTCTCTTTACATGGCTCTGGGAACAACTAAGATTTAAACGTACGTATATGAGAATAGGATAAGATATATGAACATAACAATAACAATAGGCATGTACTGTATACTGGGAAATGTATAACTAAGATAGGCCAGATGACATGCTGCTGTCATTATTATAACATGATGAATTCTTATGATAGCCTATCTGATGTATAACATATTCAGCTATTGACAAATATAATACTAATTGTAATTGGCTTTGTGTAAACACATCTGATAAAGCTGTAACTGTTTATTAGTTTTTAATAAAAGTGGAGTATTTAGAGCTTGTCAGTTTGTTTTTTTTGTATAACCCATTACAACCTCAATCAACATATTAGCTACTAAATTTGTGACAGACAGCACAATTCTAGTCTCTAGTAATTATTTCACTTGTGTTGATAAATGTCACAAAATGTCAACAGCATATAGACAGCTGTTATGGTAATGAAATGGTCTAATATTATTTGCAAATTATACAAATTGTACAATTCTCCTTTACAAACACACAAACACATAGTGGAAACACACCATCATTCTCTCATTTGCCACTAAACCTAGTATTGACTACTTAAATATAGGAACACAAGCCCTCAATAGCATTTTATTCTGGATATGTGCAAAAAATAGCCGTGCAGCACATATGTACCTTCACTCATATTATCAGAAAATACGGACAAAAGACATATGCCAACACAGTAATCTAATCTAATGGGAGTACATATTCACGCTGCAATAGCGGCCTATGATTCCTCTGCATAAAAGACATGTTTATCTATACTGCTACTTGGTAGAGCCTCCCCACAGGGCAGTGACGGCTCCTGCTCCAAAAATTTGGGAGGGCAATTGTTTTGGTGACCCATTCAATAGCCTAGGTAAATT
>JAODUK010000327.1:0-13826 GCA_027564635.1 Typhlichthys eigenmanni | reverse complement strand
CCGATAAATTTGAGTCACAAATCGCACCCCCCCTTCTCAACACACTCAAACACACTCACGTACACACACACACACACACACACACACACACACACACACACACACACACACTGCTTTTAGCATATCTTGCCCTAACACAAAACAATGTAGGCTTGTAGACGTATTTATCATTGTTTACATTTTAATGAGATATGAAACTTCATAAGATGCTGCTTAGAGTTGAGAAATGGTTGTTCTTTGCGACAGAAAACATCACCGATTTAGTGCTCAAATCCGATTTTTTTGTTTTGTGGCAAGTATCAGATTCTAGTGTGAACTGATCACGGTTCTGAAGTGAACTGCATGCGCAAACGAACAAAACGTCACATGAAGCGCGGCGCGCTGTGTCGATTGTAGGAAAGTAAACATTGACTGACAGACTGAAAGTTAGCCTTACGGTCATTTTACAAGTTGACGTGAGGTGGAAGCCAGCGAATTTATACAGAAGAAAGCCAAATAGCCGACTGTTGTAGGCTACCAGAGCCGGTTAAACACTCACATGGAATATTTGCTCCGCCAGACATTATGCAAATTGCCCGCAGACTGCCAGTGGATTTCATATGCCCGTATCGGTAGCGCATTCTTTCTGCGTTTGATGTTAGAAAAATCGCACCAACAAGGGTGAATTTCCATCAGTTGAAAGGGCCTACATCAGCTTTTAAAAATATGTCACGGTAAAATAATAAATTTAGTGTTTTCTTTTTTATTCTCGTGCCCCCCCAAACGGCAACCTCGCGCCCCCCCTTTGGGGCGGGCCCCACAGTTTGGGAATGACTGCTCTAGCGTACTATAATCTCAGTAACAAGGAGTTCAGCTCAAAGTCTCTGTTTGGCCAATAAGCTTTGTAAGAAGAGCGAGGAATGATATAATACGGTATATAGATATCATTATTGTAACATTTTCATTATTGGACTTTATTGTAAAGAAAATAGAAGTATGAATCTACAGCAAGAAAACGGACAAAAGCCTGACCTGTATTTGTGCCCATTTAACAGCAGGAGGCTCTAGGATCGATACAGGTGTGTGTCGCAATAATGTAATAAGCAATATGTCACAACGATGTAACTTCCCCTTCCCATACACACACACACACACACACACACACACACACAAACAAACTGAAATGGCCGATTTGAGGGACATTCCTGAAAATGATTTCACCACTGCAAGGTTCCAGCATTGAGCTCCTGCAGTGTGTGTGTGTGTGTGCGTGCGTGCGCGCATGTGTGTGTGTACATGCCTCCTCCTGGTAGCTGATGCGGTAGGCCGTCTCTAAGCGCTTCTCCAGGAAGTTGAGGCTGATCTTGTTTATGGGCGGCTTGAAGAAATAGTCCTTCATCAGGCTAGAACAGAGGAAGACAGCAGCACCATATAAACCTCCAGTTTACATATTTTGACACCAAGCAGGATATGTGCGCATATACGTTTGAAATGTTCCTCGAAAGACGATTTAGTTGACATGCCAGATTTTAAGGGAGCCGTCCTTCCAAAAAAAACTAAATACTTGGCATCTGATTGGATGGACCATCTGTTTGCTTGTCTGTTGTTTTCAAGTCTCTCCCGCTGCCAGCACTCTTAAACCACGCCCGTGGCTATCCATCAGTACGATTGGTCAGATCAATTGCTACTTGGATTCAGTTGGAAGGGATTTCCTGGCTTTCGAGACTGATTCTCGCGGCGAAGTTAAACTGAAGCTAGGATTTAGTGCCTCTGTCACCAAAGGCAGCTTGTGACAGTCAAACGCTTAGCATCAGGGGCACGTGATGTGGCTGCTGCTGCTGCAGCAACACACATCAAGTAAACAGGCGCCATCTGACGGCGTGAACATCTTGACTGCTGTCACGATCCAAGTCTTGTACAACTTGGCATGCAATTAACCTGATGCCTTGCACAATCTACCCCGACACTCATTTGGCTAATTAGCTTAAAAGACGGTTGATATAGCATGATGTATAAGCAGCCTATACTTAGAATTACTGTAAAGGTTTAGTCAGCTATTGCAAGTTTAACACACTTTTATCAAATTCAACAAATATCTCTTCGCATTTCGCTAGCATACCGTTCTCTGTGCTGTGTTGAAAAAAGAATGCAACACTTGCACACGGCCCTGTCTCCGTAAATAGACATATAAGCAAAGTGGTAAACACCGCTCGTATCAACAAAGCCGTAGTGAGGTGCCGGCGTGGGGGCCCGCGGAGCAATACCGTTTTGATTTGACCTCGAAGTTAGCAGGAGTGACTGACCCTGCTTTAAAGGAACTATTGGTAGAAATATCATCGTACCTGTCCTCTCTGATCACCTCCACAAAGTGGGCGTCACTCTTCTCCCGCAGGTTCTTGTTGTGTTATAGGAGAGAGGAAGAGAAGATAAATATAGACACTGTTAGATGCTGAGGATGAGCAAGCTTAAGCAACATCAAACAACGTCAAACCTATAAAGCCACATTACCTCTGAATTTAGGCGGCTGGGAAACATTCATTAAACAACATTTGGCTGATTTGGTTGAATGGTGTTATATGGGTAAAGGTTATGGACAAGACTGTCAAAGATGTACTGTATATCAGAGCGTAATGTAGCCTGGCCATGTACAGTATCTGTGTGAGATGAGGTTCGGGTGGCCATTCACCATATTAAAATGCATTACATTTGATGGAGAATTGTACAGCAACACAGTCAGAACTTGCAGTTCGCAACCCGACATGCCAGAGGAATTGTTGTCACAAGCCCATCTTGGGGAGCCGTACATTGAAACTGTTTGTGAACGGCTGGCACTTTCGAAAAAATACCTGGCAGTTGGTTGAATGAACCATCTGGTCGTTTTCGCTGTCGACACAGCTAAACCACGGCGCACACCGAAACCACGCCCGTATAGCTATCAACATGACACTCATTGGTAAGTTAATTTGCTACTCGGACATTATTCTTTCCACACTGATTCTCACGGCGAAATTCAACTGAAGCTAGTGAGATCAGGGTGGTCTCGTGAGCCTAGGCAGTTTGTGTGTCAAAATGCAACCCAACACTCTCACACTGAGTAAGTAGGTCAATCCTAGGATGCAACATCATCCAAACTGGAATAACTCCAGTAGACATTTACACTCTCAACACACTCCCTCATAGTGGTACATTTGAAGACATCTGTTTTTGTGATTGTGTGTGTGCGTGCGCCCGCATGTTTGTGTTTCCATGTGTGTGTGTGTGTGTGTGTGTGTGTGTATGTGCACGTACCTCCTCCTGTTCGCTAGCACGGTAGGCCATCTCCAGACGCTTCTCCAGGAAGCTGAGGCTGATCTTGTTTACAGGCGGCTTGAAGAAATAGTCCTTCATCAGGCTAGAACAGAGCAAGGACTGCTGAATCAGCCAGTGTGCAGTGTGCATTACATACATAGGCCACAGAATGGTCATATTTAGTGACGGTCGAACACCGTTCACAACAACAATGACACAGCCTTCGCAATGCGTTTCAATGTCTGGGGGAGGAGCTTCTGAGGGAGCAGCCTATGGCATTGAAGGGAGAGCTGCTTTTGATTTGATTTTGAGCTCAAAGTTAGCAAGTATGCTAGAGAATGACAGACCATGCCTTTCGGGTATGTACGTAAATCAGAGCCAGGGAAAGAGAGAGCCAATGGAAGTTTAACATTTTCAACGGTCACATGGTTCATGTAGGCTCAAAACAGTTCCAGGAAGTGCTTGGTGGGCATTTTTAATCAATATATCTACAGTGAAACTTAATTTATTGGTAATTACTAGTCAATTAATGCATCAATTTACGTTACAATATCACTTATAGACACACTTGTACTCTTTAGCATTCAAGTAATTTCTGGGCCACTATGCTAAAACTGTCTTGTTTGTTGTGTATTGTGTTTTATTGTTTTATTTTATTTATTAATTGTTACTTGCATTGATGTGTACAGCACTTTGGTCAACATTTGCTGTTTTTAAATGTGCTTTATAAATAAACTGACTTGACTTGACTTGACTTGACTATAGGGTACTTTGAGTATTTGCGGCTAACTTTGCGGGAACTTTGGAGTGAATGGAGGTGACGCAACTCTCTCTCTGCATGACTCTGGTTGTATGCTACTGCCAGGTCCCAGGGCGTCCCACCTGTCCTCCCTGATGGTGTTCACAAGACATGGATCACTGTTGGCACACAGCGGGGTGTTGTCCACGCCGGGGCAAAAGCCCGGCGCCACAGCGCCCCCCGCTGTCATAATGCTGCCGGTGCTGTTGCTCGTCTCCGTCGTGGCCTTCTTCTCCCTCTCCTGCAGCTTGTCACACAGGGAGCTCTGGCTGGCGCACACCGGCTCCCCCGGTGGACTCCACAGGCCGTTGGCTGCCCGGGGGCTGTGACTGTACTGCAGGGACAAGACAGGCACACACACACACAAGGGGTTTATAACTGCATGCATCTTTTGTTTAAAATCCATATTTGTTCAGCTCCTTGTTGAGTCGTTGCTACCCCTCCCTACAACATTCAGAGCCTCGTTCAACACAATACAGAGACCTTATCATGTGCAGAGAAGACATGGCACTCGTTTCCCTGCAGAGAGGTGCTCAATGTGTTCATCCGGTCAAATACTTCAGAAAGACCGGACTGTTTTCGGCACACGACCGGCACTACAGCGTCTCGTTAGCATAGCCGTTACGCACGCCCCTGGCTCAAATTGCTGTATATCAAAACTGTTCTGTTCTCATCGCCCAATTAGATCATCCGATTCATCATTATTAAATTAACCTACAAGGTATTTGGCCTATATAATGATAATATGTAGCCTACTGTTTACCTCCACACCAGTAGAGGGCGATAAAGCAACATGGTTCATCAAGGTTCTTTAGCAAGAACAAAATCTATAAACATAAAAATAACCTGTTCATAATATACTTGTCAACACGTAATAACATGTTAGCATGTACAAAATTTACCTGTTAATGCTTAATAACATGTTAACAAATATAAAATGTACCTGTTAACGCTTAATAACATGTTAACATGAACAAAATGTACCTGTTAACGCATCATAACGTGTTAACAAGTGTAAAATGTACCTGTTCACACATGTTAACAGGACAAGTCCACACGTTTTGATACCTTTGCACTGCCTGTGTTCAGCTCCTCCTGACAGCCATTAAGGAAGCCTAGCTCATCAGCCTGCACGCCCAGCGTTGTCATCACCAGAGTGCAGGAAGAACAGGGGGACTAGCAGAGCGAGAGATGGAGGGAGAGAGAGAGAGAGAGAGAGAGAGAGAGAGAGAGAGAGGAGCACACAGGCTTGTAAAAGGTATAGTCAGCTATTGCAAGCTAAATGTAAGCTAATACACTTTTTGTCATATTCACCAAATGCCTGCTTCTACACAGCCCTGGCTCCTTATATAGAGGATTAAGTGGCGAACGCCGCTCACAGCAAAAATGCCGCTTGGATTCGCAATGCATTTCAATGTGTGGGGGGCGGAGCTTCTGAGGGAGTTTGTTTTGATTTGAACGCCAAGCCTTTAATGGTATAGTCGGCTATAGCAAGCTAATTTGTTAGCAAATACACGTTTTGTCAAATGCACAAAATATCTCCTTGCATTTTGCTATCTTACCGTTCTCTGTGCGTGTTAAAAGAATAATCTGATACTTCTACACAGCCCTGGCTCCGTAAATAGGAATATAAACAAAGTGGCGAACACCAGCTCACATCAACAAAGCCGTAGCGCTACACTTTGCTTCACAATGTGTTTCAATGCGTGAAGTGACAGAGGGATATTATTAGCAAGCGTCCTCGAAAATGACTAAAGCCTTTAACGTAGCCCCCACAGATGACCGTTGCATGGAACGCTCGGTTGTTCTTGTCTGCAAAGAGGGTGAAACCCCCCCCCCCAATGTGGAAGTGCCGTTCGATACATGTTAGATTCCACTCTCACTACTGACACTCCCCCACCCTCTCATTGACCTACCATGGCTCTGTCCTGGGGTTTGCATGCGAGCAGGGGCTCCGTGGCCTGTGCCCCCCCGGCGATGAGGTCTGGGGTGTGAGGCCGGGGACAGGGGGGGACGTTTGCCCCCCCCGCGGGCTCGCCGGCACGCAGCCCCATCTTGGTGCAGAGCCACTGGGCTTCATAGTCTGCCTTCCTCCCCGAGATCAGGTAGGTCTCCAATCCTGCCCAACATGCCGTATTAGTCACACTTTATATTGTTAAAAAGAAGAACAATGATATATTATATATACATATATATATACACACACACACATAGTGTATATATATACACATACAGTTTATTTTATATTATATTATTATTTATTTATTTACACACAGTATATATATATATACATACACACACACAGTATATTATTATTATTATTATTGATATATTATTAATTTGTTTATTTATCTATACAGGATATATTACTTTAGCAATGACTACTAAGTAGAAAGTTTGAACCTTGAGAAGAACAGAAAAACATTATTTGGATTTTAGATGTGACTTATCACTGCAGACGTGGTTTATCGCCGCAGACGTGTTTTTTGTTGAAAGAGTTGCTGAGAACCTCAAACTATGATTTCCAAACAATACGTGCCTAAAATACTTTTAGCATTGATATGCTTGTGCAAAATAAGAGATTATTTATAGTATATTATACAAAACCATTAAGAGGTCTTGTTGCACAGTATATATTGATCTGATTGCTCTAGAGTGGATATTACATTTACAATAATTCCCTCATCAACCAAGGCACCATCGATGCAGACGGCAATATACATTATCTTGAGATGGAATTGTAGTTACGGTTTGTGCATTTCACCGAGTGTTTGCCCATCAAGCTACTGCGTCGGCTCTCGCCACGGGCTAGCCCATGGGTGGCCACGGGCTAGCCCATGGGTGGCCACGGGCTAGCCCATGGGTGGCCACGGGCTAGCCCTGTCAGCATTTATACAAACACACACTCTTCTGTCAAATCTGCTCCTTTGTTCGAAACACACAAACCGTTATTATTATTATTATTATTAGAACCCAATCACAGTAATCAGATTTAAAGGCATAGTCATTGTCAATAGTCAAGATAATGCACCTTTTGTCAAATTCAACAAATATATCTCCTCCTCGCATTTCCCTAGTTTACCATTCTCTGTGCGTGTTTAAAAAAAAGAATCCGATACTTCAGTCAGAAAATGCACAATCCCCTTTAGTTTTCAACCGGGACCGTGGAATGGATAGGAGGAATTGATTCCATGATCTCAGAGGCCTGGTAGTGTTTGTAAATCATAAGGAGATCATATATATAATGGAGGCCGTCCATGCAAAGCCTTAAAAACAGAATGAAGATGGGCAATGCAAGATGTCACCACTACAACTAATGACCATGTCTTTTTTGTATAGCCTTTTATAGCTTGTAAGTCTTCTATAATAATGTGTGGGTGCGTGTGTTGTGTGTCAACATCCATCAAGTTGTCTGCTGGTGAATCACACTCACACCTACAAACTTCCCATGTCTCCTTGACCTCTATAGATCAATGAGCCGAGGAACAATGGTTTCATTACTTTTTCTCTCTCTCTCTCTATTTATTCCAAATTTAACTCAAATGGTAAACCAATTGAGATATGTTAATCTTTGTGGTGCGAAGTTTGTGTGTGGTATTAAATAGACGGCTATCGATAATGAAAGCTCTCTCTCTCTCTCTCTCTCTCTCTCTCTCTCTCTCTCTCTCTCTCTCTCCACATTATCATATATAATTTTAATTAACAGTCAATCACCTGCTAACTATTATTGCCAATCATTTGATTGACAGCATTAGCTAAGAGTTTCCAAAGCCATATAGCAAAGATAATCAAAGTGGCGGAGCTTGCAGCTTAATTTTCAAACAACTTGAAAAAAACAAGTTGTTTGAAAAAAGAATACTTATCATAAGAAGACAAAAAGAAGAAGACATGAACTATGGCTAACAATCACCTAATCTTGGCTCTGTTGTAGCAGTACTGCGTCTCAGAAACTGCACCAGGATTAGAGGATATTTTAGGTTAACTCTTGCCCTCTAGCTATCATGTCGATTATTACTATAGTAGTGAGATTTTTATTGTCTACTGTAAAGTGAAATGTTTGTTAACAGTTTGACTCCTTACCTCAATATCCACTCGACACTATTGTGTGGATATAACCGAAACAAGCTAAAGCCCAGACCTACATAATGTTGGCAATAGTAATAGTGTGTGTCCATGTATGTATTTGCCCATGTGTGCGTGCAGGTTTATAAATGGCCAGACTATATTTTCAAGGTACAGTACACACACACACACGCACCATCAGTGATGTCAAGCAGCAAAATACTTTCTCTTCCAACCTTTTTTGTCACATTATATTTCACGCTGTCATGTCATATCCTGACAGGCTGTCTGGTCTGTGACATGCATTTGTTTTGCTGTGCTGCTGGATAGATTATGTATAGCCACAGTTAGGGCTCTAAGATAAGGGATATGGCTCAGACCTCAGTTAGGGCTCTAAGATAAGGGCTTTGGCTCAGACCTCGGTTAGGGCTCTAAGATAAGGGATATGGCTCAGACCTCAGTTAGGGCTCTAAGATAAGGGCTTTGGCTCAGACCTCAGTTAGGGCTCTAAGATAAGGGCTTTGGCTCAGACCTCGGTTAGGGCTCTAAGATAAGGCTTAATGTTCAGACCTTAGTTAGGGCTCTAAGATAAGGGTTAAGGCTCATACCTCAGTTAGGGCTTTAAGATAAGGGCTACGGCTCAGACCTCAGTTAGGGCTCTAAGATAAGGGCTACGGCTCAGACCTCAGTTAGGGCTCTAAGATAAGGCTTAATGTTCAGACCTCAGTTAGGGCTCTAAGATAAGGCTTAATGTTCAGACCACAGTTAGGGCTCTAATATAAGGGCTAAGGCTCAGACCTCAGTTGGGGCTCTAAGATGATTCCACATATTCAGAGTGTATGAGACATTGAACACCTACAGTTAAATCTTTTGGTGTGTGTGTGTGTGTGTGTGTGTGTGTGTGTGTGTGTGTGTGTGATGTCACAATCTTATCAGCACATCAGAAGCGGCAGTAACATAAGGTGACACCTTTGTCGGTGCAGGGGTCCGTATTAGGATGTTGGTGAGACGGTGAGAAACACCGGTGTCATATTACTCTTGTCGACATCGTGAAGGAGAACTATCACCAAGTGCTCACATGAAGAAAAGACAGAAGAAGAGACCGCAGGAAGGTTATTGGGATTAAATTTGGTCCATGTATGATCAGTCCCACTGCTGATGTGACATTCCTTTTAACTGCAATCACATTTGTTATTTTATCTGTTTGTATGATTGTCATTTGTATTCATTTATGTTGTTAAGTCTAGGCCGTCTGACCATGCCGTCATTGTAAATAAGAAATTGTTCTTAAGTGACTTGCCTGGTAAAATAAAAGTAAAAAAAACAAACAAAAAAAACAAAACACCTATGGGGTTTTTAATGGAAGGTTTTCCTTGCCTGGGGTGAAGGAGCAGGTTAAGAGGGTGCTGTTTGTTTCCATGTGACATGTGGCCTGTACGGCCCTGTGAGACTGTAATGTGATTATAGAAATGAACTTGACTTGAGATATAAACCTACAGCAGCTATACGAACACTCAGTTAGTTAGCTAGCTTAGACACAACAAGGCCTGTCCCTTCCATCTGCTCTCAGCCTAAGTGACATCTCTCAGTAAACCGGCAGAATCTGTTCTGCATTGGCAATCAAATGAGTTGCCACCGCCCCATCTTCCACACACTGCAACAACAGACTCACACTCACAGCGAGGCTGCCAGCCATTACCCTAAATGCAAATCATCATGCAACACATATGCCTGTCCTACAGAGGTAAGACTTAATACAGACAACAAACAGCTGAAGCACAGACTTGCTCTGACTGTGTTACTATTAGCTATGGGAATGAATGAATGAGTAAACAAATTAATAAATGAATGAACAAATGAATGAATAAATTAACGAATTAATGAATAAACAAATTAACCAATGAATTAATGAACAAATGAACAAATGAATGAATGAATGAATGGATTAATGAATTAATGAATTAATTAACAAATGAATAAATTAATTAATTAATGAACGAACGAACAAATGAATAAACTAATTAACAAATTAATACATTAATGAATTAATTCATGAAATAACGAATTAATAAACGAATGAACAAATGAATAAATGAAGAATTCATGAATTAATGAATAAACAAATGAACCAATGAACAGTGGAATAAAGTGAACAGAGGGGAAGTGTGTGACCAGCTGAAGTGGCACATTCAACATGTACATATGAAGAATGTACACACACGTAAATTACTTTTGCCAACACACACGCATGCAAACGATACATATTTCTCTTAAAACACACACACACACACGCACACACACACACACACTGAACCAAGAGCTCAAATTGACAATACAATTACATAAACATGAACCAGCAAATGCACAGAAACCATAGTTTCCACCAGAACTGACCATTTATTTACACACAAACAAATAAACCTGATTCTCACCCTCTGTCACTATCACCTAAACAAAAAAGCAAGCAAGCTCCTTCAGAAACACACACATACACTTCTCCTTGGATGTATTCCAACCTTAAGGGGTTGTTCCCATGACTCTGAAAATGGCAGACATGGGATACAAGTGTCCCTAGAATGTCATAAATATGTTTTTTTTAAAGATAGCAACAGTTTTTCATTACCCATCTATCAGAGATATCTAAAGTGTAAAGTTAAAGTAAATTTCGCATTGTGAATTGTTCGTTCTTTGCATTATTAATGTATGTTGATGTTATTAATGTATTACTGTAATAGGATTTTTACCGTAAGTTTATATCTCACTCAGACATCTATTGATGTTTTGAGGCTAGCTAGCCAAAGCTAACGATTCTCAATGGAACCGTCTGAGCGGTGTCCCTATTTACAGAGCCAGGGCTGTAGCCTTGCGAGACCATCCTGATCTCGCGAGCTTCAGTTTAATTTCCCTGTGAGAGTCAGTCTGGAAATCCTCGGAATCATTTTGAATGTGTCCGAGTAGCATCTGAACTTTCCAATCAGCGTCTGTTTATAGCTATATGGGCGTGGTTTAGGTGTGCCGACAGCGAAAATGACCAGATGGTTCATCCAATCAACTGACAAGTATTTTTTTGAAAGTACAGCCATTCACAAACAGTTTCAATGTACGGCTCCCCAGATGGACCTGTGACAACAATTAATCTGGCATGCCATGGTACCAGGGCTGTGTTTGAAGTACCAGATAGTTTTTTCAACACTCGCAGAGAACGGTAAGCTAGCGAGTCTGCGAACTGCATGATCAAAACCATCTCCATCTACCCTTATGCCCTTTGACCCCGACAACAGGGAAGAAGAGTTTGTGTGATGCGAGTCACAGTATTCACACGCTGAGAGAGATAACGAGGATACACACGCTTTTTCAAACCAATTAGACATGAAAGGCTTGCGATTCAACCTCAGACCAAAAGAGGGGGAAAAAGATATCTGATGACGCCCAAACCCCCTTTTCCATCCCACTACTAGTGAGCTATAAAAACTAAAGAAATCACAATGTTTTCAACTGAACCTCTCTCAAACAAATATACGACACATTTCCTGTAATACATCTTCCGTTCCAACTTTTAACTGCACATTTTTATATCAAGACATTCTTGAGGCATCTTGTATTTCAGTTACTATATTAACCATTTACTTCTAAATTGCAATGTAAAGCAATTAGTGACCAGATGGAGGCGATATATCGCTGACTCAGCTCAGCCACCCAAAGTATTTATTTTATTTTTTTATTCGATCAAATAAATAAAAAAGACACTGTACGTAAACCTTAATAGGAATATTATGGTTTACATACAGGTTTACAAACTGCCAGCATGACTTAAATACTGGCAGGAAAACTTAATCAAACTCTCTCTATACATGCATGTAACTAAAACAATGTACGCGCAGGTTTATTGTCCTCATTCACAGCAGTATTGCCGTGAGGACAATAAAGACTAAACTCATGTTTGAATAGCTACTGGAGGAGACGTGAGTCACTTTTGTGCTTTCTGGGCACTGCTAGCAAGATAACCCAGCCCCACGGATGAAGCAGGCATGCAGTGAACCGTTCTAGTAAATGTCACATTCATTTAGGCCTATTTGCATAATGTCAAAATGATGTTCCTTTCTCTGCCAAGGGTTCTAGACGTGTGGGGGATATTAATGCTAGTGTGGGTCAGACTGGGTCACGCGTGTAAGGTTACGCAATGGTATGTAACCGCGCCTTCCATCGCCAACCACATTTCAATCTTCCTGGTCTTTTCAAGTCACTATAATTTCCTATTCTATTCATCTCAATTTCTATTGTCCAAAAATAGCATTACAATTAACTCTGCTGTTTCTTTGAAAGTGTCTTGGATGCCAGGCTTAGCAGTGACTACACAGAATATTCCCCAAGGCATCAGCACATTCACGTAATAGTACAGGTAATAATATAGACAAAAGTCACATTAAAAGCAGGGTTAGTTATTCCCAAGAACGCTTGAGATAACAATATCCCTCCGCAGCGCTGCCCCACACATTGAAACACATTGTGAAGCAAAGCGTAGTGCTGCGGCTTTGTTGTTGTGAGCGGTGTTTGCCACTTTGTTTAACCCTGTAAGACCCATTTTAGTCCAAAGAAAACATCTCTTATTTTTAAGACGACATTTACATAGCCAATAGGTTATATTGTCTCGTCATTATAGTAAATGTGTGTTTTATTTTAAAGAAACATTTGTAATTGTGTATATTGGAGAGCTAAGTGACATTGTATATTAATCTCCTCGGGTCTTACAGGGATAAGCTCCTACTGACGGAGCCAGGGCTGTGTGGAAGAATGCGCAGAGAACGGTAAGGTGGCGAAATTCAACCAGATATTTCATGAATTTGACCACATGTGCATTAGCTTACAATTAGCTTGCACTAACCGACTGTGCCTTTAAGCCCCCTTCATCCTCCTCTGAAACAATACGTGGGGATCTAACATTCTCCTTCTCTGGATCCGGTCCTCCTATGGGCTGTTCACGTTCACTCGACAAGTCTACCCCCCCCCCCCCCCCCCGCCCACAGGGTTTGCAGATGTCTCCATATTAGGACACGCTGATGGAGGAAAGGGTTGGGGGCTGACCAACCCCTCCTCCCCTCCTCCCCCCTCTCCTCCCTCCCATCCTCTCTACTGAGGCGCACATCTGAGGAATGGTCCGGGGAGTACCACTTTCTCTCTCTCTCGCTCTTCTCGCTGACCGTATCTGGCTTTGTTTATTCTGTTTATTCCCAGAGGGGTGGGGAAGGGGTGTGTGTGTGTGTGTGTGTGTGTGTGTGTGTGTGTGGGGGGGGGTCTGTCCTTCTAGTTAGACATCCATCCATCCAGTGGTTTTGCATTTGTTGTTCCCACATGCATTTTAACATCTTCCTGTCCATTACATAAGTGTTTCTGTGGATCTATTAATCTGTTCTCTCTCTCTTTTACAAGCCTGTCTCTCTCTCTCTCTCTCTTTCTCTCTCTCTCTCTCCCCCTCTCTCTCTCTACCTCTCTCTCTCTCTCTTTCTCTCTCTCCCCCCTTCTCTCTCTCTACCCCTCTCTCTCTCTCCCCCTCTTTCTTTCTCTCTCTCTCTCTCTCTCTCCCCCCCTCTCTCTCTCTCTCCCCATTTCTCTCTCTCTCTCACTCTCTCTCTCTCCCCATTTCTCTCTCTCTCTCTCTCTCACTCTCTCTCTCTCGCTCTTTTACAAGCCTGTCTCTCTC
>JAODUK010000326.1:0-13826 GCA_027564635.1 Typhlichthys eigenmanni | reverse complement strand
AGCCTCTTGTGGAGCTGCTCGCTATTAAAAAGCAACAGGAAGCCAAGCGCACAATCAATGAAGAGATTCACACACAGGTGCATTCTTTACACGTCTTACTGATTGAATATTCCCTGCCTCCATAACATAAATGTTTGGACTACTGTCCCATTTGGTTAAACTTTTGTTTGAAGAAATTGGTGCTTTACTATAGTGAATGTCCGCTTGCTTGCTTGGTTAAATACAAACTGGCCAAATATATTAGTATCTGCTTACCCCTAGTGGTGGCTTGTAGTATAGCATGTCAAATATGAAGCGTATTCCTGTTATAGTAAATGCCAGGCCACCCAGAACAACACAGCTTCTCTCTTCATTACTAGTCTCTCTTACTGCTGTGTTGGTTGCCATGTTTGCGAATTACAGAGAATACTGGCACAAATAAACACTGCTTCTTATGTCTGCTGTGGCAATTGCATGCATCCTGATGTGATAATGATGGGTGGCCTTTTAATTTATTAATGCAGTTGACAGTACACACACACGCACACACATACACCTCAGGTTAGGATCTCTTTTGGCTTCAGGCCAAAGAGGTTGGTTGTCCTAGTAACTTGGCCCTACTGAAAAATGTCCAATAATGTGTCAACATAAATCTGGTTAAAGGACATTCAGACCGGCCTTTACTGCAGGAATGTATGAATGCACACATTGCATTTGCATGCGGTTAGAAATGTTTCCCTGACTATTACAGTGTTTCAAGTACTTCATAGAGAATCTTTATAAAACGCCTCTCTCCCTGTACACCTCTATCACATTATCCACAGAGCGATCTTAAGATTCCATTGGAAATCAATGCTCAAAACCTTGCCAGTCCCCCGCTGGCTTACTTTGCTGCCTAATGGCCTGTGTCCATAGCAACGTGGCTCGTTTAACTGTCACAACGTCTCAGTATCTGCAGACAAACAATTCTGGCTGCAGATGTAATGGGCAGATGTGTGTACAAGTCTCCAGTTGGCCACATGGGCAAGCAGCCACCAGCGATAAACAGCATTTGATGCTGGAGAAATGGCCAGCTTGACTCAGTCTTTCCTCATACTCATGCCTGGAGTCGACGATGGCAATTATACCTGAGAGAGCGTCTTTAACTGTAATTGTGGTTGGGAACGCAAATAGATAGGCAGCCTATTTTGATTATGGGTACTTAGGACAAGTACACATTATCAACATCATGTCAGGGTATTACCACTTTTAAGTGACTGTTTCCAACATACAGTACGAGAACTGTTGTGTCCTCTAAATATAGTACATACTATACAGTAAGAAAGCATGAGCTGTCAGTAAGTATTACCATAGCAACCAATACATGAGCCTACATGATTTCTATACTGAAACTGTGAATACATCAGCTTTACTTTGCATATTAGATATATTTGACACATAGACGTATTTGACTTCAATTTTCAGAGCCTATGCTTTAAGCATTTGAAATGGTATAGCATATTACTTATTACTTATCAGCAATGTGGCCTTAACATAATGGAGTGTAGTTCACATCTGGATCTGGACTTGGGTCTGGGCATCAATGGGTCTGATTGTCATCAATAAACAATTTCTAGCTAAAATAATGTTCATCTTTACCAGTTCTTGGACCACCTACTGACTGGAATTGAGGACATATGTGGACACTATGGACACCACCACTGGAAAGACAAGTATACAATTATTGTATTACACACTGTAGATTGTCCACACGTTTCTATTAAAGCTGCATAGGATAGTTTTCTGTGGTGAATGGTGAGTGTTCAATGCTATTAGTACTCCAAGTAGTAATAGTACAGTGGTAGGAAATATTATACTTTTAATGTATCAGGATGAGTTGCTATGGCAACACACTGTTGTCTGCCTTGTTGCTAAGGCAAGTGTTTTCTGCCACAACTATAAAGGGAGAGGGAAAAAAAATGCTTAATGAATAAAAGATTTAAATAAAATCTATACTTTTTTCATTACATTAAAGAAATGTAATGTAAATGTAATGTGATGCAGTTGCATCAAAATGGCAACAACGTTGCAACTAATGTGCCAAGTCATGTTTCCGTATCGTGTCTGACCTGGTCTTGCATTCCCTGCTGTCGTTGGTAGGCTGAACCGCTTCAACAAGAAGTACATCAAGAAGTGCCTGATAGCGGGCGAACGCTACAAGGAGCCCCAGCTCATCGCCTTCTACCACAAGATGGAGATGAAGCAAGCCATCGAGCTGGTGGAGAGCGGCGGGGGTGCCAAGCTGCCCTCCGCCATGCCGTCCACGGTCTCCATGCAGTGAGTAGACTCCATGTGTCAACCACCTGGTTGCCATGACATGCCAGCTGCATTGTGGACGTCAGCTTGCTGAGCCCACGCTACTGTAGCGGTGCCCAGCCAGCAGCGCTGTGCAGAAAGTTGGATTTCACTCTCCGACACCTCACGGACGCTCTGGCGACGCGTGCTAGAGCTCATCGGTTTTAGCGTGTCTTGTAGAACGTCCGCTCTCTGCATGGGAGAACGGGGCTCTCGTACCGGGTGGACGGACTCCGTTACACTACCATTGTCTTGATCGCCAGTCAAGTCTCGAATAGCTCAAATAGATTTGGTGTGGTCAGTTAAAACATGTCTGTAACCTAAAGAATATAGGGATAATATAATTAATGATATATTAAGACTTCAGTATTTTGCTCTCTGACATTAATCTGACCTTTACAGTCTTTACGGTCTCTTTGCAATGCTATTCTAACTTCCCCTCTGCAGGAACATTCAACCCAAGAAGCCCACATCAGCCTCCCCTGCAGAGAGGGCTCTTCCTCAGATGTCTAAAGGCAGAGAGGAGGAGATCAGGAAGATTTTAAGAACCAACCTCCAGAAGACACGTCTGCGGGTATAGTTGTATTTCCCCACTAATGTCTAACCTGTCATTTAGACAGGTTAGCTTGGCGCACCATTGTGGTCACTGCAGCAACATGTCTCGTTTTACGCTACAGTGTTACATTTTAAATGTGTTGTTATAACGTTTGGGAGATTAAATAAAATAATGTATTACTTTATTTATTGATTTATCTTTGCTTTGTTCCAGCTGAGATCCTACAACAGACATACTCTGGTGGCAGACCCATATGAGGATGGCTGGAATGAATTCCTTATCAAGAAGCAAAGGATGTTTGACCTGGAGAAGAAGGTAAGAGCCGCAGTTTCAGTGGGTGGCTAGAACAAAAAAGGTCTTGATGATAATCATATAAATGATGGCTAATACCTTACCTAGCTAATAATGCCAAGCTCTAGGGTAACTAGATATTTGCAGGAAATGTTTGAACTCTTGTAGTTAGGCTTTAGGCATATATCTACTTTTTCTAAGCATAAAATAAAACTTCCCATTAATTTTTACCGGGCCATTAATGAGTAAATAATTAAGTTTTTCTTTTTCTAATTATTACCTCAACAGCTATTTGCCATGTCATTGAACATTGTGTTCTTGTGTTAAATGTGTCAATTTTTAATATGAATAGTGCACAAAGTGATATTTTTTTCCAATGAATATTTGATACATCATGTTTCCTATGTTTTACACATGTACACTCATCTGAGAATAACTACAGCACATTAGCATGGGTCATTGTCAATTGTACAGCTGTGTTTATATGGGTAAAACAGTTAGGCTAGTCTGTTAAGTCAACTGACTGCACTTGTATGTGACCTTTCTCCGTGTTTCTTTGTATTCTAGATAACAGAGATGAATACCTACCTGACAGTGCCAGCAGCAGCACATGATTCTCCCACCATGTGTAGAGCCAGGCTAGCCTCAGGTACTTTCATGAGCAACCCACAGCTACATCCAAACACAGCTCGACCAGTAGCATGTGCCACTTAACACACTAAGCTACACAATAACCACTGAGGTCACCATGTCTTTACTGTAAATGTTGCCACATTTTCAATTATATTAATAGTTTGATTAAGCTCTATAAACTGATATCTGCATATTAATCTGTAGGCACTTACACAAGATTTTACACTCGGAAGAGTCCTGGTTTCTGTTTGTATTTCATTTGTACAAGAAGTATTGACCAGTCATGTTTAAGGTAGTCTCACAGAGATAGCCTTTACTTGCGTAAAGTCTGGGACACAGTGCTGCCTAACTGCGTCAAGAACCGCCTACTTGACTGAAGAAGTGCTTTGATTGACATGCACAAAGACCAACTGCATAACTCAATGACCATATCAGACGTTAAACTTACACAGAGGAATTATTTGGGGAAACTAAACGACACAGCTCTGACTATTGCCAGAGTCTGCATGTCTTGGTTACTGCATGAAATATATTGAACATTTAAAATTAGAAAATAAACCACTGCACTCGCATCACACCATTACAGATACAGACTTGTTAAGTAACAATGCTAACAGCCAATGAAAATCAACAGTACCACTTCCAGGAAGCATGCAGGGAATTACGTATGAGACGTTCAGCACAGAGTTGCTTATGTGACTTAGTGCTTGATGGATGGTAGAGGCTGAGACTTTAGCAGGCTTTGGTTAGCAAGTTAACAGTGTGTGGAGAGCAAAAGAGGCAGAACTCATCGTTTGACATTGTTGATGCACCAAATTTAGTTGTTTTATGATCGGGCAATTTCATTCCTGGCCAATTGCGATTTTCATAGTAGACATAAAACTTTCACAACTTATTTGACATCTGATATCTGCTGAACCCCATACACCTAGCCTCTTGTCCCCAGAGGCTAAATCGCCATCAGACCAGTAGCTTATGGGTTCAGACATTGTGGTTTGACTATTAATTATATGTTGCTGTAGGTGGGATATGGACTTATCAGGGCTCTGAGTTTGAAAAAACACAGAAAAAGTGTCAGAGTTCTGAAGGTTCTTGTTTCCTAAACGGTCAGTAATCACTGTTTGTACAACAGCCCATGTTTCACCCTGATATGTCCCCTGTGATGGAAATATGTTTGCATGTGCCAGCCGGCATGTAAACAAATCGTGTGGTTTTATTTTAGGCAAGGGTTCTGATTTGAAACCTGCTCAGAAGCAGAAAGAGGCCAAAGTGTGTCCAGGTATGTAGTAAGCATAGTGGGGAAAACTGCATTAGTTTTGTGGCAAGTGATCACCTCCAGTACTAACTTGCATGTGTCATATTTAGTTGCCTGTTAACATTGCAAGTATAACAAGCTGATCATAACAGCATAACATAACACTAAGGCACAGTGCAGCGTTGTCCTTTCAGATCACAACAGCAGCTTCTAACACCCTGACATCTGAGTGTGCGGTTGTCCGTCTCATTTCCAGCCAAGATACTGTGCACCAGCATGCAATATTAGTGTCTTGCATTGCCTTTCACTGTCGTTACGCGATATGTATGGCCTGTGATGTGAAATGGAAGAAGTTGTCCAGTTTAGTAGGTCACAGTAACGGGTTTACATGCACAAACGTTTTATTATTGTTCAGCATATGTCAGAATTCCAAATGTCAAGATGTTCTGCTATTGTAAAATGTCCATATTGGTACATGAATTCAGAATATTGACACATTATGAATCTGAGAATAATATATGTATTCCCAAAGGCAAATGGCATAATGTGTACATGTAAACTTTGTCACTGTACTGTTTTGTGACTTGATTATGTTTCTCTCAGGGGTGTATGTATGTGTACTCGTGTGTGCATGCACGTCCATAAAAGCCTGCCTTAGGCCCCGTGTCCACCAAAGCGGTTTTTTCTCATCTTAAAAGGACGGGCGCTCTGCTGAAAAAGCCCAACTGGCAGCGCTAGGAAGCGCTTTTGGAAGCACAACATTTTTTCAGCAGAGACTCTTTGGTTGCTATGATACAGAATCTCCGTGGGAATTCATATGTTGCAAATATACAGGCTAGTTTGAGTTATCAACATAGCCTACATTATTTTTCGTGTTAGCATTGTGGTAGTCAGGAGATATCATCTGACAGCTATCAGCTTCTAATAGTTGTCGATGTGTGCACATAGGATGTGAAGGTGCAGTATTTGTCCCACCCCTTTTCCGCTGCAATTTGACGGCAGGGGACACAGTGACAGTGATAGGCGTGGCATATCACCAAAAGCCTAAACATGTTCAACTTGAAAAAACGCAGCGCTGCCGCCATTTTTAGCAGCCTGTAAAAACGTGGCGCTCCCATTGGAATCAATTGAAAAATAACGCTTTGGTGGACACGGGGCTTTACTGTGGTCGGTGCCAGGCTAACCCTGTGCTGCCCTCAGACCCCCAGGCCTACATGAAGCCCCAGGCAGTCGGCGTGCCCACCATCCAGGTGGACCTGGCCTCGCCACAGTCCCCAGACTCCGTCAACATGATGGACGAGGTCAGACGGGAGCCCCCGCGGCAAGACAACGAGGAGCAGGGCCTGACAATGAAGCCTCCCTCCGGCGAGACAGGGGACACCACAGACCAGCAGAGGCTGGTAAGGTGCCTGAGCGACCCGGGTCCCAGCGCAGAGGACGAAGAGGACGAACCTTTCCTGCCATAATGCCGCTAGGCGAGGAGACACCCCCTCCCTAACATGGTGACATGGCATTAGAGGGGGAAATAAACATACTGGGTTCAAATTATAATAAAAATAATATAATAATAGGTATACGCTATACTGTAGACTAAAACAGAGATTGTTTGGAGTTGGGTGATGGGGTTGAAAACAAGAATCCAAGAGCCATAGGTTTGATATTATTTTTGCTCTTTATATTTTAAAAATACAAATGGGGAAAGCAGTCGCCACTACTCTGTGATTCTAGGGGTTTGTGATTGTTTGTTTTAAAGTGGTCGGAAGGAACTACGCAATTATAATGGATAGGACTGTTTTTGTCAGAGTTCGCGTTTATTTGCTGTCTACATCATTTGTTTACATGAGCTCAGTTTTCTTTGTTCAAAACTGCATTCTGATGTTCAGGATGGTTGGAACACAAACGGCCAGAAAATGTAATCTCAGCTTTTGATGGTTTCACTTGTTTCACTATACCGTTTTGAGAGATGACTGAACTTCTAAGAAGTGAGACCCTTACTTATTTTAGGGTGCTAAGAATGTTGCATTTTAAGACGGTTTTCTGTTTTTGTATTTTTACAAATATTGTTGCGTCCACTGTCATGCTAGATGTATAAGAAATTGGATTGGACCTTACCGCCTTCAATACAACTATCACTATAACATGCTGTAAATCACGTTAGCAGAGGTAGGCTGTGATGAAACGCACTGAAAAATATCTGATCTATGTTTCAGTCACCTGTGTAGAGGTTTTGTAGTTATAGCTTATTGAAGCTATAGTTTGCTCTTTTTTTTTTAAATCAGTTGGCCTTAATTATGTTAATTCGTTTTACACTTGCTGTGTTTATTTGATACATATCAATTTAGAGAGAGGTGTTGACCAGCATATATTAATTCAAATCCATAGTATTTTTTAACGACAAGCCATAATTTAGGTCTAAAAGAAAAATGCGCACATTATATTAAAATGTATGTAATTTGCTGTTGTAAAGGTTAACAGCCTTGGCAGCCATGAGTTAGTTATGCCCAGGTAACAGTTGCACTTGTCATTTACACATGAACAGAATATTTTTTTATAGATTTCCATCCATGGAAAATACTATTGTCATGTTATATGCAGTATACATGTAGATAACATGTATATTGATCATTATATATTTATTGAATCCCTTTAAAACTTGTTATATTGTAAGCATTAACTCATGAGGCAAAGTCCTGAATATGAACATGTGCATTTAAGTAACTCATCGTAAACACAATACCAGTTCCAGCAGTTATTGCATATCCACGAGAAACAGAGAAACACTCACATTTGTAGACTAGGCGCCAAATTGATTTTAGTATACAGTAGTAGCTTTTACAGCATGTAGACTGACAACACACAGCCATATGGTCAGATGTAGCTCTGCAGCCCTGACTATACAAACATCACAATGACATCTTGATAAATGAAGGCAATGTATACATTGAATGTATTGTCTCACTGTGTGTGTAAGAACAACATGCAGTGAAGTCATATGACAGCGTGAAATCCAGAGGATTGAAGATTGAACCTTATTCTCTTCCAGTTTTCTGATTACTTGCAGGTGTTGGAGTGGTGATTGACCTCTTCTCTGAGCCTTAAAGTTGTTTCACCTGACACAGAGCTCCTGTTTCAACTGCAGGGAATGAGCAAAATGACTTGACATACTTGTTTGTTGTAGTGTCCTCCAGTGGGATTGCATCAGCTCTTGCTGTGGTTAAAGTTGAGATGTTATGAGGATCATTTGTATCTTTGTTTGCGCTCACTAGGATTAGTTGTCAGGAATATGGTATTTAGTTAGTCGTTCATATCTGCAATCTTATTTTCTGATATCGTGTTGATTTTACATTTTAAGGTGTCAGAACTAGGGGTGTAATTACAAAAAAACGAATAATCAAACGGTAATAATGATCTGTAGCCTATAGCTTTATTTCTGTATATTTATTGTAATGCAGGTCAAAATGTAATCCAAAAACATGTGCACCGTTAAACCCCTAGTCAGAATACATTCATTTTAATTGTTGGGCTGTGCTAAACACACCTATCTGGAAATTAATTTAAAATGCAGACTTTACTGCAGTGCTCTGTGTCTCATAGTTCTGCATTTAAGTTTTAAACCATAGAAATGTTTTCCTTATTTTTTTACATCTACAATCTATAGTTTGGAGCTAATTTATCAGTGGTTTGCATAGGTGCTGCCATTTTCATGTGACAGCGATTGTTGATTTGAAGAAATATCCATTACTATTACAAAAACGTAATTTGTAAAAAAATGTTTTACAAAAAATCTTCAATATCAATGTTAAGTGTTGGATTAACCACATCATTGATTCCACAAGCTTTAATCCCCTCAAAATGTATTGCTTTCGAAGTGCATTTTTTAGGCGCAACGCTTTCTCAAAGATAGTGGTGCAAATTGTAACTGTGTGTTAAGGGCATTTCATTTGAACCATTTTCAGGCATCGGATATGCAGTTGTTTGATTCTATCACAGATGGTTTACATGTCTTGCTTGCTGCTCTGCTGCTTTAGTCATCACACAGATGTTTTTTGTTTACACACTGGATGTTTAACAGCCATTCATTGTTTAATCCTTTTGTGTCCCATTGGAAGTCATAATGGATTACAGGTTTGGAGAAAGCAAAGTTGAACTAAGGAAATTAATATTTAATTTTGGTTTAATTACTTTATTTTTAAAACAAGCTATACAAAATGTGCGTTATACTGTATTGCATAATGTTGAACTGCTTCACTGTTAGGGTGAGATTGTACACACATTCTGCATTATTTTCTTTCTACAGTTATGTGGTTAATGTGCTTTATAAAGGTTCTTCAGCTTCACTAGTTTGTTTTATAATACTCACATCTTGTACTTGTGCTGGTGTAATGTCATGCAAGGGGAGTTCTTGACACTAAATGTGTGTTGTGTACCCCATGATAAAGCATATTGATGCAATTGGCAACAGCAGCAATGGTTCATTATGAATAACATAGTATAGAAGCAGTTTCAGATATTCATTTTCTAAATTTCTATAAATACAGTATACATGTTCTATCAACCAATGCTTGAAATGTCAAATACAATCAACCACATATGTTTACAATTGACTGTTTTCCAGGAATGGCTGCATGTTGTTGTTTTGACATTTGCCTTAAAGTTGCATGGTCACATTGTGGGTGTACTGTACTTAGGCACAGCTAATGGCAGTGACTGTATAACACGCAGCGCTCAAACTTGCAAGCTCATCACACTCCAAGCCTGCCTAGGTCACCATTCCTGGCACAAAGCTGTTTTCTTGTGTTTCCATTTTTCTGTTGAACTAATCACATGTACTGTGTTGTGTGCTATATTATACCACACCAAGCACTTTATCAAAAGATACCCTTTATCTGAAGACACTAACATTAAAGACAGCAGCAACAAACTCCTGTTTGTGAGTGTACACACTGTGCATGACACCTGGGTAACATAAGGAAAGCAGTGGAGTGTTTGGTGCCTCTATGGAAATTGAAAGAGGTTTTATTAAATTTGTGTCACAAAGGAGCAAACATCTGATATAATCTTGTGAATTATATTATACGTATACATTTGTTTGTCTTTGTTGGGTTGGTATCAGTCATTTGCAATTTGCAAATGTAATCTTTGCAATAATGAAATATTTTGTATACCAGAGTCAAATATGACTGAAAATAATATAATATTCTGCAAACCAGGATTGTTTTGTTGTTTAGTCTATAGCTTCCAACAATCAAATTATCTACTTCAACAACTAACATTTAATCAAACTAGTTCATTGAAATTATACAAATTAAACTTATACTTTATAAAAAAAAAAAAAGTTGCCTAATGTGATTATTTTTTAACAATACTATTTGAACTGCATATTTTCTAATTATATTGTTTTGGTATCAGTCTTCTAGGTAGAGCAAAGTCTTCCATGCCCCTTGAGCATGCATCTTTCTTTACAGTAAATGTGTGTAGTTCTAGTAAGGTATGTGCTACAGTATATCATATACATATTTTAAAATATTGACGACAACACCTTTAACCTTGTAGTGAGGAGGTCCCTGGACATTTGTCAATACGGCAGTAGCATTGTGTTCAAACAGGATATTAATAATTCTCATTATATCCTATAGCACTGTATACTTTAAAAGATGTTCATTTTAATGTTGTAGTTAGTAGTGGTAAGATTAAGGGAGGTATTTCACACGGGATTGGGGAGGGTAGTGTATAGCCTACTGGCATGATGTTCCTCTACTCACAGGTGCCTGATGTTTTTAAGTATACAGAAGCTGGTGTGAAAAGTGGTTTTATCAGCCCTTATTAGTTCACTTGGTGAATAAATTAGTTTCTTCAATAACAATATTTGACTATAGGACTATAAATTGTGGCGATATTGGTATTCCTGGTATTGGGATATACAAATCACATCACATTTTGCTTGTTCTTACAAGGTCATGGTTTAGTGTTGTGTTCCAGTCAAATCAGACTGATTGCAAAGTTTTATTTTTTTTAAATGTGGATAATTTAATCTGATTGTATCAAAGTTCTGTTATATATTCACGTTATCCACCACACAGGGCATATGAACACCACATTTTGATCGTTTTCATTACAATTTATTTAACTTAACTTTTGTACACATTTGGTTCATTAGAAATCACTGAATAAGACTACAATAAGTGTAAACACTTTAGTTCAGTCCCTATTCTAACAGCTACTAGTAACTAATGTAGTAAGTGTAATGTAATGTATAATTTCCAGTAAAACAGGAAAACACACTAGCATAGTAATAATTTGAATAGATACTAGTAACTAGGAGGTAATTGGGTGGTGGAAGGAACACTTTGAGGAACTCCGACTGACGCTCTCTATGGTAGAGGCAGAGCTGGAGGCTAATGGGGGATCATCGTCAATTACCCTGGTGGAAGTCACTGAGGTAGTCAAACTTCTCTACAGTGGCAATACCCTTGGGATTGATGAGATCGGTTCAGAAATGCTGAAAGCTCTGGGAGTGGATGGGATGTATTTGATTACGCGCCTCTTTAACATTAGGTGGAAATCTGGGACAGTGCCCAAGGAGTGGCAGACTGGGGTGGTGGTTCCCATGTTCGAAAATGCAGACCAGAGAGTGAATCTCATCGCTGCTTTTTGCAGATGATGTGGTCCTGATGGCATCATCGGTCTGTGACCTCCAGCACTCACTGGACCTGTTCGCAACCGTGTGTGAAGCGGCTGGGATGAGGATTAGCACTGCTACATCTGAGGCCGTGGTTCTCAGCATTGGCCTGGGAACGCCTCGGGATCCCCCAGTCAGAGCTGGTTAATGTGGCTTTGGAGTTGGGAAAGATAAATTTGGGGTCCCCTGCTGGAGCAGCTGCCCCCGCGACCCGACTACGGATAATCGGATGAGGATAGATGGATGGATGGATAATTTAAATATAATTAAATATAAATATAAATAGACTCAACATTAATTTTCCTATAAATAAGTGCATAAATGTTCATTAATGTAATCCATTCTTACTCCAATAGATGTCCCTCTCTCCATGGGTTATTCTGGCAAAACTGGAATGAGTATGAGAAAGTGTGAAATGATCGCTGAGCCTTGCTACATACAGTAAGTAGTGTGTGTGTGAATGGTGGCATAGAATAAACTCTTTCAATTGTTTACACATAAGGATTTCAGTGATCCTAAAAAAGATTTATAATGTTTTGCTTTGCTTGTTTTAAATAAAGTATAGCTGTAATTAATAAAGTGTGGTATAATATATTATAAAGTGCGTTGGTATTGTGTTGCAAAGCCCATGTACATCAACCCTCTTCAGATAGCTACACCCAGAGCCATGTAAAGAGAGAGTTGCGACATCTTCGTTCACTCCAGTGGTGTGTGTGTGTGTGTGTATATATGTATATGTATGTATATATATATATATAATGTTATTACCAGGGTTGGGTAGGTTACTTTTTAAATGTACCCTGTTACAGTTACTAATTACCAGATTAAAATTATATTCAGTAACGTAATTTTGGGATTACCTAAATTTAGTAACATAATACGATTTTCTTCTGCAAACTTTCCTTTTACATTTGAAAGTAGTCCTAGAAGTAATCATATAATTAAAAAAAAATACCTGTAATCTGATTCCACTATTTTATCTGGTAACTCTAATGGATTACAGTAACTGATTACATGTAATCCATTACTTCCCAATCCTGTTCATTACCTGCATATCCTGACTGCACATCCCTGGTTCACGCCAATGCATATATATATATATATATATATATATACATACATATATGCAGTAGAGTCAGATCAACCAGAGCAGATACTGTAACATAACACAGATAACTGACTGACACCTATGCCATTTCTAAACAATTATGATAGGCTTTAGCTACCTATAGAACCTTTTAATTGAATCATATAAAACCTAAAATAATGATGTCCTATTATAATTTACGTTTTAACACAACAAATCAAGGATGTTTGATATACTCACAGAATGTATTTAGGGTTTTCACTTAATTCATATTCTGTCTTGGATTAAGATTAACTCATTATTATAACTATACTTTTATATTAAGATGTGTTGGCATGTGTAATACATGGTTGAATTTAGTAGCCTACATTTTGCAGTTATTTCATTTTCTATAATGTCATAGGTCTAACTGGACTTTTTTGGCAGCTATATCTTTTCTTTCTTTAGATCAATTTCTGAGATTTGTTTTGACTAAAGAACTATTTTTAAAAATGTATGATTGTTATTCTGATTCAGTATTGTTTAGAATGATTCCGAAACCACACGACTGACAGACTGTTTGCAGTAAGCCACAACTAACACAAAAACTAAGGACATTTGTGTTTGGTAGATTATTTCTTTGTTGTAACAATGATTATTGGCAAAATGTTATACTATTGTAAAGCTATTGGAAAGCTCTTTTCAATGGTGCAATTTGTAAGGAACAATAACGTGCATTTGTGGGATGAGCAGTAGAGCTGAGTGTGTGGGTTGCACTCATGACACATTTGCTAAATCTTCTTTGACAATACCAAACAGCTTTTCTTTCCTGTTAACTCTTGTTTGGTGTTGTTTAATGGATTATATGATTGATGTCTGAGGAAACAAGAAATGTTGACAATTTAACAATTCCTTAATTTAACAGACAGGAGTGTCAGTAGCATGTGGAAGAGCCGTACACAGCCACAACAGCCTGACACCTCCTCCTCATGCTGGTCACCAGCCTGGTCACACACTGCTGTGGGATGGCATC
>JAODUK010000325.1:0-37370 GCA_027564635.1 Typhlichthys eigenmanni | reverse complement strand
TTGAATCAGGTGTGTTGGAGCAGGGAGAGATCTAAAACGTGCAGGGTGCGGCCCTCCAGGACCGGAGTTGAATAGCCCTGCCGTAACACAATCCGTAAACCACTTTAAGCTACAGCGTAGCATTATTTTACAAACGCAAATGTGTGTGTGGTCTGAGGGAGGAGGGGGAAAGAATGATGTGTGCTTATGAATTGCACAGGGGGCAAGGGGCAGAGAGGAGTGCCATCTGCCACTCAGCCCTTGGGAGGCGTGGGAGGGACATCAACTTCAACCAGAAGTGTATTTCCAGAAACAAATTGAGGAGTACACCTTTAGGACATAACAGCCATTATGGCTTTTAATTATAATGCAGGCACAGGGGTGGAAGTGTCAGGCTGTATAGTGACAGGTTGGTTACTGTTCAGAAATATGAATGCTCTCTACAAAAGCTTAAAGGAGTACAATTGAGTTTTTAATCTAATGTTGGTCCCTTGAAAGGAGAATCTAAATTCCTTAATGGCAAATATTGTACAGATGTTAAAAAGCAACACAAATGGATGCCTTCCCACACACGCAACCCACCAAAGAACTTTGAAGATATGCATATTGTGAGTACTTATTGTTTAATTTGGCCAATAATATACAGAACATACATAATAATATTCTCTGTAATGTGTTTTTTGTAAGAAAACTTTAAAGCACTTTTTAAAACATACACACACAGACAAATATAGTCATTTTTGGCAGTGACACTGTTTAAAGTAATGGACATTTGTTAGGGGACAATTGCCAATGCAATTGTAGTGTAAAGAATCAGAATTAATTCATATACAGTTTTTATAACATAAAGCCATACAACCTTCCCACACATGCTACTCAAAAAGGATGTGCATATTGTGAGTACATATTGTTTTACTTGGATTACACAAATGCAAATTCCCCTAATTTTTGTAAGAAAACTGCAGCAAGGCTTCACCTCTGCTTCAATGACTCATCCTCTGCATATATTCCCCAGAACATTGTTCCACAATCATTCAGATGCAAGAGATTTCCTTCTGGAAGAAGGAAATACAGTTTCTTAAGTTTTACAGCTTTTTTTGTTTCTGCAGTTGTTATTGTCTCTTGAATAATCCCCATCTTGTTGCATCTACAATATGTGCAACACTTTTCCAAGACTTGGATCTTGTGTCCATCAAAATCTAATTAATTAAGAAAACAAAACTAAAATTGAGCAACTCAGTGTAGTTGCTCAATTTTAGATGAAAGCAATAGTTGCAAGCTCTCGTGTTGAATTGATTGCTGAAAACTGCAGTATTTGATGTTTGTAGAGGTTGTCTGACGCAAGTAAGCAGAAATGTGTAGGGATAAAGCAGGACAGTGATATAATATCAAGCTTTAATTTCAAGCTTTTGGTATTGCAGAGATCCTGCCTATCATAAATCCCGCCTATCCATCTAATCTGCCTGCTTTGATCTAGCTCAGTAATGTACCCCATTTACTTGTAGGCGTACAAGTTTAGAGCACCGAGTTAATATGTCTATAATTTGGCTTTCTACCACATTTTTGTAAAAACGGTTATTGCAAGAAGAATTTGTGTATTTCAGGAACTAGTCACGCATACACTGTTCATGGTTTTAAGTTTATATTACGCATCTTTATGGATGCTGTATGCTACACAGCTAAATCAAGCCATATTACGGTGGATAGGCAGCGCTTATGATTGACAGGTGGTCTGCAACAACCTAAAAGCAAACTATTTCTAAATAAAAACAGTGGTGAATGGAATTGCACGAGGCTGAAATAAAAAGTACCGGACAAAATAAAATGAACCTTCAATTAGAATGTGCAAAGACAATGTGTGAGAATAGAGGCAGAGCATATGCTTTTTAAATGGATTAAAGTTGAGAAGGAAACCAGACCCAATGTTTTTACAACTGCAACACAGCTGCAGAAAAACCATAAGAGAGAGGCCTTCACATGATGCCTTCTAATACGCTACCAAGATTCAAACAGTTGTGTGCTACAGCTTTATACAATTATAAATGTACTGCTGATTTCATGTCATCAGTAATCAACAATAAGAATTACATACTAATCCTTGCTTAAATCATATGTTTAACTGTCAGCCTCATTTTATCCATTATTAATGTCACCAACTGGTAGATCAAACTGTTCTCATAAAGTAACCAGTCGGCAGTATACTCTAGCTATCATCCCCACAGAGACAAACCTCCAATGCGCTTGTCTATTTTCACTGATTTCAGATAAAACTGCAGAGATTTGCCACACTACAAGCAAAGTCATTATAAATATCTTGCATCGTGGGAATGGTAATCAGGGATGTCTTCATTTTAGGAACAATCTTTAGCTTACTGCTGATTGGCCAACTGTCTTCCTCACTGTCGACAAACACTTTTGATTTGAGGGATTCCAGACTGATACTCTCGGTGGGAATCAAACTGGAGCTCGCAAGATCAGGATGGTATCACAAAGCTACCTAACTGCTGTCGGCACCAACTGAACTGCCCACCTGGGACCTAATTGTTCAGTGGTTCAACTCAACTGCCAGCTTTCAATTGAGAGTTTCCAGACTGAATCCTACTTGTGTAACCCAGGAAACCTGTGAATCCAATTTGAATTAGGTAATGTAAGGCTTTCATCCAAAACGACTCACATTAATTGTATTTTGTTACTGAACAAGATACTGTAAGTTAATATTTGAGCAGGCAGGTATAGGTAGAGAACAATGGGTCCTTCCCAATTGTGCTAGGTTTCCCAATTATGCTAGGTGTTTTTTTTTTTTTGCTGTTTACATTGTATATTTTTATGAGTACTTTTTCAAGTAATGCCAAAATGTGGCACATCCACAATATGATGTTTTGATGAGATAAGACTGTGGGTCTTATTTTACCTACTATACAAGAAACATTGGTTTGTCCTTGGTTAGTTATGTGTGGCTTATTTAATATATATAGTTAATATACTGATTCTACCATACAGTATGTCATCCTGCAAGTGAATTTGTTGCTCTATCCATGCACAGTGATAGTGAGAGTCAGCGCTTACAGACAATTAAAGGTAAAGTCACCTATTTCAAGCTACAACTTTTATACACATTTGTCAATTTCACCAAATATCTCCTTGCATTTTGCTAGCTTACCGCTTTCTTTTGAAAAAAAGAATCATATACAGTACTTCTACACAGCCCTGGCTCCGTAAATAGGAACATAAACAACGTGGCGAACAGCGCTCACATCAACAAAGCCATAGCACCACGCTTTGCCCCACAACGCGCTTCGATGTGTGGATGCCGCCGCAGAGGAATATTGTTTTGATTAGAGTTTGAATTTAGCAAGTGTTCTCAAGAATGACTGACCTTGTCTTTAAGGGGTAGTAGTTTATTTATACACTTTACAACCCAGGTATGGGTTACATTATTCAAAAATATAGTGTTGGCTATAGAGAAAACTTAATACACTATTCAAGATAAAATAACAAGTGTTGTATCTTGCATCTCCATGTTTATGAGCTATTTGTAAATATATAAATATATTCACTTGGTCGCGGAGGACGTCAGCCCAGCCCTGTACAACCTTACTCTTCTTACAAGCCACTTCCATCAAGATTACACTCCCCAAGGTTTTATTTGTTAAAGCCTTCAAGCAGTGCTACGATGTGCTCTTGTCAGTTGGAAGCCTGTAAGCATGCAGGCAGGCAGATATATTGACAGGCAGGCGGAACCGAGAGATAAACACAGATGAGTGATCCGGCTGCGAGAGAAACAGATAAACAGGTGTGGTAAATACATTGTACCTTCTACATTCAATGAGCTAGCACTGGAAGAATCAATATGCGAGTTACATCCGTCACAAAGGCGAAAATGGCCTTACTGTAGAATATTATGGAATAGGGAGAACATTTAGGTACATTACATTATGTATATTGATATACAGTAGTAGCATATCAGGGTTGTGCTGAGGTGATTGCTACAGCAGTGCAGAACAAGCCAAAACTCTTTTCTAAATACAGGATAGCCACTAAATAAATTGTCTGAAATTAAATGTTTTTTTCTTGGAGGCTAGCTATCAACTGATGCCTTGTATGCATCACATTTAGTTATGTTTAAATTTCAGTCCAACTGCACTGCTTAGTCAACTGTTAGGTTCTATTACTGATAATGATTTTTCATTTGCAGTTCCTCTCCAATCATTACTCACTATTTTGCAGAGGCTAGCTTTTATTAAGCTTTGAACTATTTTTATGAAGAAATAGCATATATATTTTTTAAATATAAATTCAAATTGACTGTATAAACAGGAAAACACATCCTTCCCTATTCATCAGACTAAAGGTTTGGCAGCTAGAAGATTATTTGGGCTGTTATGAAAAGTGACGGGGGAATCTTGCTGTTCACAGGATTGGACATCTAAACACCTCACAAAATAACTTAGATAAATAATAGCTATTGTTTAGAAAAGTTTCATATTTCAGGTTTAAAGCTCAAAATAATAATAACATAAGAAATGCACTTTCTGACAATGTTGCTACTTCTCATGGCTGAAATACTAGCCATCCATTCATTTTTTGTTCAGCTCCCTGGCTTTGCTCTTTTTGCCTCCATCCAGGAAAACAGAAATTTTATTCTGTTGTCTATTTTACTCCCATGGCAGTCCTGGGAGCGGCTATGGCAGTTTATAACAGTAAAATGCTCCCACCATAAAACTGTGAAAACACAGAAAAGTATACACAAGCTGACCGCTACTACAACGGCTAAGACAAACATTCTACAACCACCATGGCTCATTGTGAGGTCATTTTATCAACCTGTTTTTGGCTGCAAGGCTTCCGTCAATTCTCCAGACACGTGATCCAATCAGTAAATCAGCAAAGAATGTATTGTCTTTATACAGGATGAGCCATAAACTGAAGTTAACCTGTTGGCCAAGCATTTATAAAGGTTTATAAGGCACTGTCTGTGTACAATAACAAATAAGACATAACACATGTAACCTATAATAACACTCTCAGTAATTTCAGTTAAATTTAATTAATACTGAGAAGTTACGCTGGAACGAAGATTACACTAATCTCAGCCTTAAAGGGGTAATCAGATATTATTTTACGAGGACACAACCAACCCTTTTCCTCACCTGATCCGCATACTTTGATTGACATGCAAGACGACCACGTAACTCAATGACCAAGTCGGATGTTAAACTTATATTGAGAAATATTTTGGGAAACTACTACACAACTGGCTGTTTGCAGGTCTTATACAGTACATCTGTTAGATAAGCAGGCTACCCTTGGAAAAAGCAAGAGGAGATACCAACATAAACACAAGAACAGGACATCAAAGGTATTGTATCTGATGATCCAAGACAAAAACTAACTTTACTATATGGTACAGTAAAGTTTCCTTGTGCGATTATGAGATAGATCCAGATCGCTGTGATACAAATCCTGGTGCTAAACAAATGTCTAAAGCAAGCCAAGATAATAAAACTAATGGAAGTCATAAATCAACATTATCTTAAAATAAAACAATGTAGGCTGACTTACCCTGTTATGTAAAGATATTGCTGTTCCTGTAGTCTAGCCTACGTGTTTGTCATTCACGTGAATGGTCAAGATCGTGCATTTAGACTGGTTGAATTATAAGATACTGTAGCTCTCAAAATCATCTTTAAGTTCTGTCTGCTTCTCTCTGATATTTCAGAACTATTATTTGATAAATGTGCTATTCCTTTGGAATACATCAAACACCATTAGCCTACATGACAGGTGCAAATATTTTACTTTACCGGCATGCCCCCCCCCCCCACTGCGCCCGTGGACGTAGTGCTAATGGACAGAAGAGGCTGAGACTGCTTTGCGAGTGACTGCAGCCAGCCTCAAGTGGCCATTTGATGAACTGCAGGTTTTGGCCCTTACATGTGTACTCATTAGTCAGCACCGGAGGTTTCCATTTGCCCCTTCCTCACCTAAACACTCAGCGAGTGACTGCTGTGTCCCACAGTACACACGTGAATGTAGTCCCTCCCCCCCCCCCAACTTCTCCCTTAACCCCCCCTTCAGTTTGCAGTTGCAAATCCGGGGTGACCTCTCTGCATTAGGGGCAGCTACACAGCAGGACAGCATGTTTGATTGTCTCATCAACTGAAGCTCCAATCAAACTCTCTTTATCCACAAAGCACACCTTTATGCAGGCTGACATTCAGTGCTCGGCATGTCCAGGTTGAGGGCTTTTACTAACTCCCTGCGTCTTTGTTTGAGCTCCGTGTCCAGCCACGCTCTGAGGGCGCATGTCCTCTGCAGCGGAAACACAATGTTCTGTGTGCGACAACATGTGTTTTCTCCAAAAGTCAAACCCATAAAGACCATGTTGAAAATCGAAACAAACATTATGAAGGCTTCAATGGAATTTACGTCTGTTTGAACATTTTTCACACTGCGATACATACCCCCTCCAGGGGCCGATATCAATCATACCTGGCGTCTATGAATATTTCTCTAAAGTGGCCTTTCTTGAAATTATAGTGAAAGTATGAATATTACATTACTGCAAAATATTTTACAATCTAAATCAATATTTCGATACCGAGATGGACAAGTGCATGTTATATGTTTGTGTCGAGTAATGTTCCCACTTTTCATGCCCTTCTGAGGAACATAATGTATAAATGTATGTCTAGGCTGATTTATTCAAAACATTTTATTATACTGGTCTTAACTGAGCCTACGCTGAGTGACACAAGGTATTTCTCTTGTTTCTGGAAACACTGGAATAAATGTCTGTATGTTTTATAGTATTAGACTTTTTATGATAAACTGCCATTATAGTGTTGTAACTATGTATTGTAATTGATAATTGTATTATATATGTCTCCTTGTTGTTTTGTTTGCTGATATGGACCCAAGGGTCTGCAATGAAGTGGAAGACAAAAAAAAGTGAATGTTTTCTTTACTTTAGGACTGCCAATTGCTGTACTCGGCTGTCTTATAAAGCGCCAAAGCTACCTGAGAGTGAAAACAATTATACATTTGACTAGCATCTGCCAAGCCATGACCTTCAATATTAAAGCTTCATGAGGTGCTTTATGAGACACTCTGACGACTTCACCATTTTGATGAACCAGATGGGATGGAGTAAACCCTTAAAGACCAAAGCAAATACAGTACTGTACATATGTACAGTACTGTGATTTGATGGACAACATCAACATCAAATCACATTATATTTAGAGCAGAATGTGACAGTTTGATTAATTCAAGATATCTGCCATAACCTGAAAGTCTGAGGCCAAATAATAGAGAAAATGCTTAATTCAGAGCTAAGATACCTATCTGCTTCCTCATAAATATATCTTCAATCTGCATACTGTAACAGTACCTCCCTTTATCAGCTAGAACAGTGAGATTCATCAGACAGAATATATAGACAGGAGCCTTCTAGAAAAATATCTTAAAATCAGCAGGAATACAGCAGAAAATGGGCCATTTACACACAGTGAAAAAGGAATAAATCATGCCGCAGGAAGAAAAGATATAGATAAAACAGAGCAAGAGAGCAAAGTGAGCTGAGGGGAAAGGAATAGGGTTTCCCACAAGATAAAGAGCTTTGACCTTTTTTTTTTTAGTTCCTTTCAGTCGGTAAGTGACTCACTGAGAGACGTGATGGAGTGAAAAAGCACCACAAAGAAGCTGTGAAGCAGCGCCTTCGTGGATTCATTGTGTTTATTGAAAGGTTGAGAGCATAACGTGTGCAGAGAAACCTCTTGCAAATACAGACACATTGCATTGAGAAAACATACACTTTTGCGTTGGATGGTGAATATTTTCAGGCAACCAAACAGAGATGTTAATACGCCGATCTTTTGAGGGAATATCTTCATATTGCACATTTATTTTGACTCTTTCATCTGGATGATTCAAATTGAAAATGAGTTAACAGACGTTAAACTCAAATTCATAAACGACCTTAAACCTTAAAAGTACGCTCCTCTAATTACACATAATGAAACCAGGGCTGGTATTCACAAAGCATTTGATCTTACCGCTAAGAGTACTCCTAAATCTCACTAAAAGTTCTACCTAAAAGTTACCTCCTAAATTCTATTCACAAAGTTGCTAAAACCAACATTTACTAAGGAATTTAAACAACTCTTAAGCTAAGAGAGAGGGTGGGGTTGACCCTGTTGCTATGGATGATGCCATGTTTCATGAACAATGATTGGCTGATAGGGGATGGGTCAGTGAGTTCATGGGCTTTGTCTGTCAAAAATAGCAGTTGGCTTCATTGGCAGCTACAATCCTATTTAAACAATAAATCTACATTTTCATTATTCAAACTTGTATATAGCTATTTATTTCCATTATAATGTGGTGAGCAATTTGTAGCAAATAATGATAACTTCAAAAAAAGACTAAATAAAACTACACCGTTCAAAATGGGTATTGTTGTAATGGTGCCCTAACACAAATAACTGAATTAGTATTACAAATAATTCCACACGTACTCTACTCCAACGCACTTGAACAAATGAAGCATTACATTAAAAATATATATTTGAAACTTAAATGCAACACAAATCACACATGAACACAAGGAAATCTTGGAAAGGGGACGGAGCAAATGTAAAATCTCTGCCTGCCCATATGGCCTGCTCATCTGTCAGAGGGTTCTAGAACCGGTCTCATCAGAACAACCAACGAGTGTGATCATCTCTGGTGGTATTTCCAGTCTCAGGCCAGGACAGAGATGGCAGAATTCAAATAACAAACAAGTGACACAAGTAGCAGGATGTTCGCCCAATCATTTTGAGATGCACTAAACCACAATGTTATATTTTGTCATACAATATATTTAGCATTAAGTATACAAAGGCTCAGCATCCAAGGCTCTACCACCTATTGCCTCAGTGGTGTACAGTGTCCTTGGGCACTTAGACGCCAGCATACAGGGGCTGGAGGGGAGTGTTGCCCTGCAGCAGTCATTTAGGAGTTGGTCCTAGTGACCTGGGCGTAGTCAAGAGGACTCATAACTTTTCACAAATTTAGGAGCTAGTTTTAGCACTAAAATGCTTTGTGAAATACTCTCAGACAAAAAATTTAGAAGTCCTAAATTTAGGATTGACACGCCCACATGTTTTAGGAGTTTCTCCTAAATTGGCATGTTAGGAGCTACTTTTAGCCTTAGGATGCTTTGTGAATACCAGCCCAGATTTTAACCTCCCCTCTGAGAGCTGTTAGTTTACACACTTGATGCCTATAAACACAGCACACAGGTTTTCAGTCTACATCAGGTCAAAAGCGAACACCACTTTATGAACTATATTTCATCCATACAGTACATCATTATCCAGGTGAAATTTTTCAGCACATCTTAAATATTAAATAGATGGTAATCACTGTCTACTGCTAGGGATTGCTGATCCATCTCATGACCCATTTGGTTTCTTGCCTGTGTCAGAAAACACAGGTGACTTGGTGTAATAACTAATAAATAACCTCATCTTTAAATGAGGCCAGCTGATTTCTTCACCACTTGGAACTTGTCTTTAAAATTACTGTAGTGGTGTCTGTTATTAACTAAAACAATATATACAAATTAAAGATGTCCACATGCAATCTGTGCAGATTCCAGTAACATTTAAAGGTACAATGCTGAATGTCATTTCCAAATGAATAGGTTGCAAATACTCAATGAACTTCTTTTTTGTGGGTGGTAAAACAAACCTAATTTAACAGTGAACATTCATGAATGTACAGAAATGCACTGTATGGCTGTGGTCATATTTGGACATTTGTAAGTGCTAGAATAGTACATTCCAGTCTTTCAGACAACATATCATTCAGCAAGCAAACACAATAACTGACAAGATAATCCCAGCAGGCCCATTTGAATAAATACCCTTCCACACAGGTGCACAGAATAATCTTAATGAACGAAAGTCTGGTGTGTGGACGGCTACAGGCTAGTGGTTTAGCAGGGGACAATGAACAGAAGCGACAAGAGCCATAGGCGTGACTTTGGATTTAAATAATAGGACGAATCCAAGCACAGCGTTGTACCATTCTGCTTGAAAGAATTATGTTATGACGGTAAAATTCTGGCTATGTTCTCAGGTACAGTATTATGCATGTTTACATATTACATGTGTTAGGCAGCTGCCTAATTTGAGGCGGCATTTTGACAGTTGGCTTCACTCCCCTGATCAGGGTAAAGCTGCAAATAAAACTAATTTGTTAAAGTCACAGCAGGGTCAGTCATCCTGGAGAACGCTTGCTAACTTTGAGATAAAATGAAAACGATATCCCTCCACAGCGCCGCCTCACATGTTGAAATGTATTGTGAAGCAAATAACAAATTCTGTTGTGATTGGTGTTCCTATTAACGGAGCCGGGGCTGTGTAGAAATAGGCTACCAAAATGTTTTTTCAGCATTCACAGAGAAAAGTCATCTAGCGAAATGCGAGGAGATATTTGGTGAATTTGACAAAAAGTATATCAGCTTATAGATGGCTAATAGGCTGGGTCATTGACATGTAGGCTTAAGCTTATTTTACACTGTCGAAATTCCCAAAGCGCCATTTGTATGTCGGGCGGCAGAAAATCTGTATGTGTCTTGCCCAAAACGTTTTAAAAGATGCGTAATTACGTATACTACATTGTATGCACTAATAAATTAAAGCTAACATTTTTCAATCAGCCTTGAACCTAAACAATGATCAGCAACGCATTGCTTTTCCATAGCCACAGCATCTGATTGGACAGTGTCTGGATGATTGTCTGGGTGAGGGGTCAATGTTCCGCTTTAAAATCCATCACACAACTCGCCACAACAGCTTGCCACAACAGTTCACACTTTGGGCCTCATGTACGTACAGTATACGTTAGCGAGCGCAACGTTAAAGTGAGCAAAGCCAGACCAGCAACAGAGCAGCAACACCGCAGTGGGACCGCAGTGCCATCACATTTTACCTTGGATGTACTAAATTTGCGACTGATCACGTAATCTGCGCTTGGCTCTCTAAACTTGCCGTTAACACTGCGAGTAGTCTATGTTCCAGACATTTCCGTAAGTACTGTAAATAAGCATTTGAACAGCAGACTCTGAAAAGTTTAACGATCATGAAGACCTATTTATAAATAGCCTACTTGTCTATGTATCGTCAAACAGATAACAGGGGCGTAATTCTACACCAAAAATAATTATTTTTGGGTGACTATAAAATGTAAATTAAATAATTTAAATAAACATTTATTTTAACAACACATCCAATTTTTATTTTACACAATGTTGAGTACCCTTTTGTTGAGTGTTGTTGGAAAATGTCGCATGTGGTAAACTAGTATGCACAGTAGACCTACAGTACAATATCTTTCTTAGTTTTAATATTTAACATGTATGAAATGTCTGCCATTACGGTGAAAACCAAAACACAAGTAAACAACACTAAATCCTCAAAGTATATATAAATTGCCAGCGTCCTAATAAAGCACAGCAGAATGATTTGCCATACAGTATATATATTATTGCAGACTGTGATTTAAATTCAATATAGAACAAAACATTTCAAATTCCCTTCACTGGACAGCTTATAGCGACAAGCATTCTAAACATGTTTTTCATTTTAATATATTTTCTTCATAAAAACTACTGAATAAATAATATAAAAGGCCACTGTAAAACGGCCTTAAGGCAATGTGCTATACTGACTTAGTCATGGTTATTTGAGCAGGAGTTAACAAAATGGGTACAGAACTGAGGCAATCTATGGTATTTTAATACAATTTGCAGAATACACACGCACAGCACTAGGTCCTAATGTCCTTTAGCAACTCCTGGACTGTATGCCTTCCAACAATACAGTCTCACCAACTGCTGACCAATTACAGTGTCAGCAGCACGCAGAAAGCTCTAATCTTTGCTGAGATCTCACTAATATGCCAACCCAGGCCAATCCCATGAATAATATGTGTTCATCTCACACAGACAGAAGAGCTGGGAATGAGAGTTATTTGGGGGAAAATTCTGTATTCCCAATTTTCTTGACTTGCTCGACACACTCGATTCTCAACTGAGAGTGTTTAGTTGAGCTCCTGACTTACAGTAAGGCATTCCCTTCTTTGGGGTAAGCCAAACAGTTTACCAGACATTTACACTGCAATTTTAAAATCCCTGGTGGAGATAACAGTTGGAGGAGGGTTCGTCATCTGCTTGTATTCTATCATTGCGCTGTGCAGTGATGAAGGTCAAAGGTCAGCTACTATATTCTCTTTTGTACAATGCAGAGCATGTGTTGGTATCCAATAGCTGACACTGAGCCAATCAGAGCACAGTGTAACTCAAGAGGAGGGGGACAAGCAGCCCATGAGTGAAAAACAAAAGGAATGCCAATTTGCACCACTACAAAACACAATAAAGATGGCTGACTCAAGTCTTAATGATTCAAATAATTTTACTGTGTTCAATGAAATGATTTATCCAAAAGACTCACAAGTCACTCAACCGAGATGCCCCATTCAATGAACAAGTGACTCGTTCGTTAAAGTGTAACTTCACCCTAGCTCTGAACATGACTCCACCCACTACAACCTTGAGAAATGTTTCAAGGAACTGAGTGAGGGTAGGGGAGGGGCTGAGATGGGGACCCCTATTAGCATTAACGTTAACATTAGACGTTGATGATGACATATGACTATGAGCATACTAAGTGTATGAAAACCAGCCAGGTCCTGGGGTGATTTTTAATGGACGTGTAGTTATGTTTTCAGTCCATAAAATGCTGATTTAAAAAAAAAAGTTGTCAATATTAACACCAGCATTGATGTGTCTCGTCACAGATCAATCCTATTACTTTGTGTACAGCTCAAAAAACACATTTTAGGGTACAGTTATGACTTGAAACAGCATTTGGCTAGAGTAACTCAAGTGAATTGATCAGTTCTTCCAACGAATGCCTACTGCCTTCTCTAAAAGCATTTTAGTGCATGCCATTGAACAAATTATTAAATTATATGTATTCTTTCCTTTTAACCAAATTCATGACACGAAACATCTATAAAACACGAAACATCTCTAAAACACACTAAGAAACCACTTACAATGGGTTGTAATTTACCATGCCATTTTGGACCGTGACAGAGAATATTACGTTACATTGTTAATATTTTTAATGATTTGTTTATCAAGCTGCTTTTCAAAAATACAATATATATAGGCTATAGGTGCAGACCTAAATACAGTTGACAATGTTGGAATTACATTCAGAGAGCAGATGTTTTCATCCAAAGTCTGTTATGTATTAGCAAGGTAGCGTATAAATGAATTAGTTACATCTGCAACTATTGCTCAATTTAGCATAGCTGAAGCATACATTTTGATATTGGTTTACTCTTTAGCTAACCAATTTACAGCACACATATGCACTCAATGTTCTCTTCAACGTGACAATGAGTCAAGGACTTTTCAGTAGGGACAACACAACCTTTTTTCGAGTTGACCTTGTGTTTCCGCTTGGTGTCTCCCGGCCTACACAAGTCTGTCGCGCTACCATCACCGCACCTTTAAGACACACGCCTGTGGATGGATGCCTGTTAGCTACTGTCACAGCCCACCATGTGGGCACTCCTTTGAGATCTCTGCCTTTATCTTCTTGACCTGCCAGCAAAACAAGCAAGTCGCTAATGAGGAGCCTGGCAGAAAAGACTGTTCATAGGCTTGTGTCTGAATGCTCCTGGGTTTTCAGTAGTAGCAACAGAAAGCTAGGAGATTACAGCATTAAAAATAAGCCTGAAAACTGGCCTCATGTAACACCTAATTAAAAAAACCAAAACATTCACCGACACATTGCAGAACAGAATTGGAATATTAGTTGAACATATCATGGAAAGGCTTATTGTGCTTGACACCTGTCAGAGGAATAAATGTTTTATTGCTCTGTGATGCTCAATGAAGTATTCTGATGCACACCACTGATCCATGCCAATGTGGTGTCTGCTAGTCACAGAGAATAGTGTTGAGCCTCTGGAGTTGTCTGTTATAAAGTATTCTACTCACCTGAACATTTGACTGTGAAACTATGTATTTGTTATATGTTATACAGTACAGTATATCATTTTAGAAATGTGTTATATTATTACTGTATTATTAAAGATATAGTCAGCTATTGTAAGATAATACAGTAATTGTCAAATTCAAAAAAATATCTCAAAATCTCTGACAGACTGTGAAAGTCTGAGTGAAAACATACAGAACATTCTAAGAAACCCATTTGGTTAAAAGCACAAATTAACTTTTACTATTATTATTATTATTATTACATATAATAATGCATAATTATTATTATTATTACATTATAATAACTTGAACAAAATAGAAGTGAAAGATAAGACAAAAAAAGGAAGTCTAGAAAAATATTTGTTTAAAGAAGTGATAAAGGACGATTACAAAATCTGCTAGCCTTATCATCTCAGGCAAGGTGTTCTAGAGTCTCGGGGCATGATGGTAAATGCATCATCATCATATAATCTTTAGCCAGTGGCAACACCTATCTGTGTGTATGTGAGCAACATGTCTGTTATACTGTATAACTTGAGGCTAGGCTCACACAAGCTTTAAAAATCATAAATAAAGCCACAGTAAAACTATAAAATGAATTCTGGAGCTACTGTAGGAAGGAAAGATGAGGGCGAAGTAAGAAGCCTTGCTGCTGCAGTTCTAGTTTCTCTCTCGAGGAGAGCGTAACCTTTGGGAGGGAGTCACAGTAGTCTAGTCGAGAAAGGATGAGAGTGTAGATTACCTTCTCGAGACTGCTATGAGAAGAACATGTTTTAATTCTAAATATAGCAGAAGGTTGAAAGTTGAAGGAAAAATGACTGGACTCCTTCCCCCCACACTCCTGTGGTTCAAAACTCAGCTCGGTGTCAAAGATAACTCCCATTTATCTGTCCGTCTGACTTTACCTTAGTAGACAGGAGGAAGGGACCTAGGTTGTTGTTGAGCTTGGATCAGTATCATCTCATATTATGAGTCACTGAGTTGGAGAAAGCTACTATCCACCACTTAATGTCACCAAGATTTACATTAGAACTATAATTTTGAGAAACAAAAGGAACATAATGGCAGATGATGAATACTGATCTGGTTATGTTCTGCAAACGACGGATTATTTTTATGCCGACAGCATAAAAGATCAGCAGAAGATGTAATGTAAGAGAGAGAGTCGAGGATTTAACAACTTTATGCGTCAATTCATGATTTGATGGAACAAAGCTAATCTGATTGAATTAGATAAAGAAGTGTACCGTATGAGCAAGCCAGGCTTTGATTTCATCTAGCCCAATTAGTCCAGGCAAATTTCCAAAACACGTGGCACAGAAAAAGGAATATTTGTATTTTTCTTTATATTTTAGTTTTAATTAATTTTCTGTTCCCTGAAGTAGGCCGGATATTGCCCATTTTGCCTGCATCCAACATGTAGGCAGAGCGCACAGTAACAGCCAAGTAGATGTGATAAAAATACACACAGAACTAGAAGCATTGTCGTGTTGTACTTGTTGGACTTCATTTGCGTAGAGAGGAGCGGGATGTTTGGAGAGCCTTTCATATACCTGCAGCAGCCGTCACATGCAGGGAGCTCTCTGCTGTTCACTCCTGTAATGAACAGCTGCTCACATAGTCCTCAGCTGTCGCATAAATGCATGCATGCACGCACGCACGCGCACACACACACGCACTCATGCGCACGCAAACACACGGACATGCACACACACAAAAAGTAAACAAATAGTGCAACACTGATAACTTAATGTTAATATTTAATGTTTTTCTACTTGAAGATTCTTCCCCAGGGTTAAGAAATGGAAGTATACAGAATATATTGTGCACTAGACTGACGTAGGTAGGCATATAAAGTATATGAAGTACTGTACACCTCTGTTGAATACTGTCCAATCAACTAAAATTGAATAACATATTGTAACACCCATATTGTAGGACAGACCTTTTGAGTGTCAATAAAAGAAAAGTGTCCTAACACACACGAACGCACGCACATACGTACACACCCACACACATGCAAACACACACACGCACGCACACAGACCTATACTGTAGGTGCATCACAGTCATTATCTTGTTCTAATATTTATGGTAACACATCATATTCCCATGTAGATAATGTGTTATACAGTATGTACACTGGGTTGTAAACAATGGTGGCTATTGCTGATGTTGGGTGGGAAGACTTATAAAATATGCTAACTATTTAATATTAACCCCTATTAGAGACCGGCTTTGAAGAAGCGTTACAATCTTGATTATGAGAAACAATGGACACAATGGGAGAGAAATTCTGTACAACAATGATTTGCCGGTCGCATACCTATAGCATTACAAAGGGGTTTTAATAGGGGGATTAATACTGAGGTAAGAACGCTCAAGAGAAGCAGAAAAAGGCTTTAACAAAAGTGAAGATTTTAAAAAGCTGCCCCAGATAACTACTGTGTACATAAGTTCACAAAAGCAGACACATGGCATATGCTTCAGCTCTGTGTGAATATAATATTATGTAGAAATTTGGTTGATTCCTCCAAAAATGTCAACTGGGAGTAGCGTTTTCATTTTACTCGGGAAAATGTTCGACGTGCGATATTGTCGTGACCACTTAAGAGAACATCTTTTCACATTTGACATGCCAATGTATACAAACCTATAGCGTATACATTCATGCACAAAATACTCTGAGGTCAATAGACAATATAGAATCTTAAATGTCAACAGGAACCATTTCTTTCAAAGATTATTTTACTTAATTTTAATTATTCACATTTTTGTTCCCAAACAAACAGGGTTGTTGTTCTTCTTTTTAAGACAAATTAGCATTAACATCTGCAGCAACAAGGACTTCCCAAGGCTCACTAGCAGTGCTTCTCAGCATGGTCTTGCAAAGCATTCCAACACAATGGATCCTTAACAAGGACTCACAACTGTGTTGACATCCAATCCCAGCTCAGCCAGTTGGGCTTCTTGGCAGGATCGGAACGAACAGCCCTCAGGGTCCTGGAGCACCTGGTTGAAGATGGCATAAGGATTACTGAGGTGAACCTGATTCTATGGTTTCCCCTCCAGAACACTGTCAAGGCAGAATAGAGAGGCAGCACACTTTGCTGTTAAGTGTGCGCGTGTGCGTGTGTGTGCGCGTGTGCGTGTGTGTGCGCGTGCGTGCGCGTGCGTGTGTGTGTGCGTGAAGGAATGAATGGACACACTGACTCGACATTATCGGACAGGTGAGTCAAACTAAAGTGGAAGCAACATTGTCACTCCAGAAAATGTTGAAGAAGTACCAGCCTTACTGGGGCAGAACCTAGGACTGTTTCAACAGGAGAAGAAAGAAAATCATTTAGCTATATATGTCTCATTGCTCTGTGTGTGTGTGTGTGTGTGTGTGTGTGCGTGTGTGTGTGTGTGTGTGTGGACGTGAGTGCAATATCTAAGTGTTCATTTTTGTGTGCTTGCATAAAAGGTGTGTGTGTCTAAAGTTATTTATTTAAGAATGTCTGCAATAGGCACCGGATTGGGAGGTTGCATTCTGATCATGGTGTACCTTGCAAGCAGAAAAGTCAGCAGCTATTCACTTGTTTTCAATGCAGCAGCCATGCTTCAAATCACAATTAATATTTATGAAGGACAGAAAAACATCTAAATTACAATTTTCCAAGACGGTAGACTAAAGGTCGTTTGTCCCATTAGAAAGGGCCATGTTCCAAGTTTGTTAATTGCCTGTTTAGGAAGAAAAAAAAACTTAGGGGTTGTGGCAGTTAGTGTTTGAAGTTCAAGGTCTGGTTCATTTCAGGTTGCATTATTTTCTCCAACTCGATTGCTTCAAAGCCTTATTAAAAGGCACCTTGATTACAGTATTAGCATCAGCGGAACGCCAAATATATACTATATATGTAACAGCCCACTGTTCATTGTTGAAATGCAATAATGTTCATGAAAGTAGCTGCTATAGGGATTGGTATGGAGGAGGAGTTCAGTTGCTGTACATATTAGTCATATATTGTATTATCATGTATTATCATTAAGCTATTAGCAACACTATGCAACAATAAGCTACAGCCGTTTTGACATTTAAGCATAACTCTATGTACAGACTTGACACAATGCTTTGTTTTATTATTTCATATTCAAGCGAGTGTGTGTTAAGAGGGTTCATTAATGTCAATATGACACCGCGCACAAGGTTACAGCAGACATATAATCTGAGAAAGCTCAGCACACGAAGAGACACAGTCAGATGTCTGATAGCATGGCACAATTCATGTTCAAATTCATAGCAGGATAATTGTTTAAGGCTGAGGAATCTTGACACTAACATTTTCTTAACATTGTTGTTAGCAGCAATGTCAGTGTGCTTGAGCAAATGGGAGCTTTTGTGTGTATAGTGTGTGTTCCTCTTGAGGTAACAAATGGTAGATTGGAGTAAAGATTCCAATTTGTATCTCATCTCAAATGCTTGGACTTGGAAACCTATTGGCAACTGGAAATGATTGTGTGTGTGTATGTGTGTATGCGTGTGTGTGTGTGTGTGTACTGGTTCATGGGTGTGTGAAGCAAATTATTGTCCTGGACTTCTACCAAGAGGCGACCAGATATCTTTATTGCTTGTCCACTTTAAACACCTTAACGTCAGATCCTGAATGTGACATCCGCCTCTTCAAAGCATAAAAAGAGGGTGTTACTGTACACCCATTCCCTCTAATTTCAGTCAGGAATAGTTGTACAGTCGGGTTTATGGACACATTGTGTATTTAGTTTAACACACATACGTTATACTGTACAATGGAATTGTGGGTAAAGGTCAGTTATGGCGACACACCATTGTTTGAAAACATTACACTACTCTCTGAAAATGTGGCACAAGCACCTTTGCAATTGCTGACGTTGCACTTATACTTGCTTCTGTGCAACGCGTACACATAGAGAAGTGACATGTCAAAATGTGGAGCGGCATGGATACATCATATACATGTTAGGTAATTAAAGACTAGCTCTACAAACTTCTCTTTAAAACCTTCCGTAATTGTTGTTATTTGTTCAGACGTTCATGTGATGTATTGCATCATGCGTACACGTAGCGTTAATTTTTGAGGATGCGCACAAACTACGCTCCAATGAAACGCGGGATATGCGCCCGATACGCCTGGTTGCCATCTTGTGTAAATTAATCAATTTATGCTTCTGCGTCAAATTTACGTATTGCCTACGGTGTCAGCTACGGCGTAGGTTCAACATGTTATGCTTCTGCGTCGGCCGCGCAGACCTGTGCGCGTTGACTCCGCATGTGATTGATGCGAAGCGGCATGTCTTAAATGCGCCTGAATTAGAACACAAATTGAGTGTAAACGTTTTGAAAAAAGTATATAAAATATTTATTTCCAGCGAGTCTCTTTGTTACACCAACATATATCATAGAAAATATATTGTGCCGACACAAAATAGTATTACAAAAGCATTAACAAGGAAATGCCATAGGGAAACCCACGTCTTGGCTCGTGATAGAACACTAATAGTGTAAAATGGTTTGAAATAAGCATATAGACATATTTTTTTCCAGCGAATATCTTAGTTAAACCAACATGTATCATATGAAACAATCTGCCGACACAAAATAGTATTGATAAAAGACTGCCTTTCGCTGTCCATACAAGGAAATCCAAGGAAAAAAACCTGTGTGTCATGTGCAGTTGTAGGCTAGTCTTGGTTAATAATGCTCAAGCAAGACATATAAAAACGTTTCTTTCCAGCGAATAAAGAAATTATTGTATTGGATTGTCAAAGGGAGACAGTCATGCATGCATGAAGGCTATGGCGTTGTAATAAACATTCAAAATTCCAAAGCACTACTCATATGGCATATGGTCTTGCATCCACAAGACTGCTGCGGACGAACGTACGGACTAACGGGTGGTTACATTTTTGGAGAGTTTTTTTTGACGCAGAAGCATAAATGGGCCTTTAGAGGGAAAGCGCATTCAAAGGACTGGGCTGCGGCACTGGTAGCTAGTTCCTCCCACGTTCACCTCTTCCCCTGGGACCGAGGTGTGTGCAGCAACGATGAAAGTGTCCATTCCCAACCTTAGCCCTGCTGCCGATGCATGTGTGTGTGTGTGTGTGTGTGTGTGTTCAGTGATCTGCGTCATTAGCTCATGACCAGTTACATGGCTATAAAGATATTAATTGGCGTGAAATGGGGTAGCATTGCTACATTTAGAGATTAAAGAAAAAGGAGGGTGAAGAAGTCCGGGTTTTGTCAAAGTATTTTAATGAACCATATTACTTTCCATGTGTGAGTGCAGGTCATCCAAAATGATGGTGCCTTGAAAGTAAAACATGAATAACTTAGCCTACCCACCAACCTACTGAGTTGTATTTGCTGATATCAAATTGCAGCTGACATTATTATATTTTATATGAATCCAGATTTAAAGAGACACATTTTCAAAGCAGTATATTTCAACATGTTACAGATACACAACAAGTTACAAATGGTTTAATCAGTTAAGATTTATGAAGTAAACTCTATACACCTACATTCATGGGCGGTTTCTGGTTGCAAATATAGCGATTTCAATTTGGGTCCATTATTTTGAAACACCATGTAGACTACAAGTCCCATGTGTTTTAATTTCTCTGTGGAATGTGTGTGTGTGTGTGTGTGTGTGTGTGTGTGTGTGTGTGTGTGTGTATGTGTATTTTGTTGCACCAAAAATGTGCATATGATTTAATTGTGATGTGCAGCTGGTGAAAATCAAACAAGCATGTTCTCCAATGTAAAGCATGGTCCTCAAGCACAAATGAAATATGAACCCTGCTTCAGTGGAGCCCTTCGGAAGAGCAGTGACAATTTGGCAAACAGACCACAGGGCAGAATATTCAAAGGAAGCAATATACTGTACTAAAACCGACTGAACTGACTATAAACTGCAGATCATTTTCATATTATACTAAACTGATTGCATCAGTGGAACAATAACCATTGTGTAGATGTTTCAAATTAATTAACCAGTGTGTTGTTGATGAAATGAAGTGAATCACACAATCCCAATTGTCATAAAGCAAAATAGCTTTATGACAAAATGTGCATCAGCGCATTGCTGAAAAAAGCGCAGGTGCACTGCAAAACATTCCTCAGCAAATGTATTTGGCTAGCTGTCTCATAAATATGCTTTTACAAGGTTTAATGCACAATTGCAGCACTGCCAAAAGTACATTTCTACCCCAGCTCAATATTTATGATTGAAACAACACTGTAAAATGTGGCTGTAGGTGTAAGGCTGGAGAAAATAGATGTTCATCACATAGGTAATTTCCAGCACAGATTGAGGGGTGTCTCTTTAATGCGATCTTGTGTTTAAAGAGCTACACTGAAGCTTATCATTCACTTCTAGGCTGCAGTCAGGTTTCAGTTTTGATGCAGAGTTTAATAGCCACAAGTATTAACAGAAATGGAGAATCTTTTATTAAAATAAATATGGGAGGAGTAAATATATTTACAAATATATTTTCTTACCTAAGTTGGTATTCATACAGGCTGACAAAAATATAATAGTTTATGACTGTATGAATGTTAATAGGCCTAAAGCAGAGGATACTAAATAACCAATCATATCAAAGTAGCTAATTCCAAAAAATACATTGAAATACACGAACTGCATAGCTGATGCACATATAAATACATTCAGACCGCTTTGACCCTCTACAGTAGGCTACCTGCAACACACACTTTCATCAAACTTGTCGTTTCTAATTTCCGTTGAGAATCGCATCAGTTACGGGCATAGGAAGACCGCGTCTCCCCGGTGGCTATCATCTATATTGTGCTGCGTCCGGGGACGCAAGACGGCAGGTTTTCTCTACTTTTTCTGATTTCGCTCATAAAAAGTGCCCTCTTCTCTTGAATCTGGATTATGTTCGATTCGTGTTTGCTCGGATTTATTTTCTGTTTACCACGTGAAGTTTTTGGAGAGGGGTCTAAATGTTTGCCAATGTTGTTAGAATAAGTATGCGAGGCAAGTTATGTGATTATACACATTTCCATAGAACCGGTTCTGCTCTGGGTCTGGGATTCCCATGTATACATATCGGACACATTCTACATTTGAAACACCCTTAGCACTTACTGTATAACGCCGGTGTCACCTGATGGCAGCAATATAGAAATTCGGCAGTATCATTGTATCATATTCGCGCAAACGAAGGACTTAACTTTAGCGGGATCCTGGCGAATGGAACGAAAACGAAATCAACAAAACACAGGATAAACGTACGGGGAAAACATTGTAAGTTGTGTTTTTGTTATCCTTTTCTCTCCAATTTGTCGTCTTCAAACGTGAACAGTGCGTGGCACCATTACGCATGCATGTAATGCACTGATACACAGATCAAATCAAAATATTGCTTTTATCTGTCTGTAGCCCATTTACAATAGATTGTCATATAAGACAAATGGGATGATTAAACATATTATTTACTCTTGGGAGTGATAATCAATATAAGCGGGATTTATACCATATTATGTGTGTGGGAAATTAGGTTTTCCATAATTGAATGCACGAGGCAAATTAAATGTGAATGCATGGCGAGGATAGCCATGGCTGACATGGTGCGGTGCGCACGCTTAAGGGCTTGTACATTTGGTGAGCGAATTATGCGAGCTTCTGTAAACCAGTGTGATTTTTTTTGTTGCTATAATTACTGTATTAAATATATATATATATATTCAAGTTGTATATGCAAGTTGTAGCTTGTCTTTCATAATGCAATGGACATTAATTAAAGCCATTCAAAAAAGTTCTGTTTCAGTCATCTTAACTTGACGACGTTGGAATACTAGCCTATTCAAAATAGCCCAACTGTTTGAAGAGATTTTGTGGTGTTTGATTCGATTTACATTTTAAATTAAATGTAACACTATATTTCATTTGAAATGACCATGTAGTATCACTCTGCATATAACGCATTATGCAAATTATTATTTAGACGTGTGTCTTTGGACTATAGGGTAACTAATGCTGCTAGTGATGTCTATGGGTTCCTTGCTCCATCTGAGCCCATACAGTTGTTACTGCTCCCCATTGGGGTGTGAGATAGCTGACTTAAGGCTCATGCACACTGCCCAGACTGTGCCCAACTGACACCAACTTCTATGTTGGCAGTAGTTGGTTGCAGTCTTTACAATGTTCAGAAAACCAACTGCCTGTCCAAATTGCCCAAACTGTAAATGACAGAACAACTCAGACCTTTGATAATGCGATATGAAAAATGGGGAATAACCTACCTCAATTGCAAAAAAGTCGAGCTGACGTTACGGTAGTCTACTATCACGGTTGGAAAATGTGTGCTTACTGCGAGTTGGTTTTTTTCTTACTAGACTCTGCTTTATTTGCATTCCTACATCCAGAAACAACGGTGAAGTGAAGTGAGTAATGGACAGTTATTGACAGTTATTGCCTCCTATCTTAAATTTAAATGATGTGAACTTAACATTTTATATGGCGATTGTCAAGAGAAGACATATTGCAGTGTCTGAACATGGCCTAACACCAACTAACACCCACTGACGGTGCACACTGATCCAACAGTCGGCATTGGTTGGAGTCAGTTGGCGTTTGTCGGGGCAGTGTGCAAGCAGCTTTAAGGGTTACTAGATGATCCTGGTGGGGTGATGATGGTGGAGTGACATGATGTGTGTGGTGGCTGCAGTGCTGGGCATGGATAAAGCCCAGGACATGTACATTACATTCACTATGCATAGTTTCATGGAAATGCATTTCTGGCAGCAAATCAAACAATACATTTAACATAACCTAAAGCAAGTGGTGAGAATGTTCCATTGGAAACAGAAGAGAAGCATTGAAGGTGACATTATTTTACTGCGTCTAATGGACCGTTTTTGAGATGTGTCATATACTGTGTAGGGTATAGTAGCTCATAACATTAGGCATGAGTGCCTTTCAAGGCCCTATCCACAGAAACAACCACACATTTAAAATTGCCTGGTAACTTTTTAGGTTGTTTTAACTACATTTACCTTATAGTAAAAATATCCAGTCAGGATAGTGGGTATCCACTGTATTTGCCTATAACATGTCAATACCTTGTTATGCAAAGGTAGGCTACAACCACTATTCATCTCCAGCATTCATCAACTACACACCTCCTTTGAGTTATTGCAGGTGATGTGTTTTACCTCAGAATGTGTAGATTTACAGTACAGTATACTGTAAATCCCACTCTTCGATTTTATTGGCTGTCTAACTGACAATGATGACTTGCCTTCCACAGTGCTTGAAGAGCATTACAAGGCAATTAGTGGTCTATATTCACTTAGGTAATTATACCAGACGCTTCTTAGCTTCAAACACTTCTTATCCAAAGCGATTGAAAGAAGAATTGTACAAACATTTAAGATAAATATACTGTATATGGCTGAGACATATTGCTCATGGATACCTCACAGGTATCAACTAGTGATCGAACCCACAACCTTCAGGGTAGGAATTTTTCATCCTGCTCCTAATGATGCCTAATGATGTTGAATTGATGTCCTATCACAAGCAAGGAGTTCATTTATTGGAGGAGGATGTAATATTGAGATTAGGAAACTAGAGTTACGGGTTCAGTTCTTATTTCACTCTGGCAGTTAAGACCTGCAACATTTTCTTTCAAACCCAATAATAATGTGAATGAATATCAAATCAGTATCTGTCTTTGATATTAAAGTGCTTCCATTAGCCGTTAGTGTGAGTATTTATTTTCGTTTGCCGTATGACTGAGTCTGCAACATGTGTAATTGAAGCAGAAGGATAGCATTATCGGGCTATGGCCCGGGAGTACAGTTGAGCAACCCTAAATGCATTAAGCTCTTTAGTCTATCTTATGTAAGGAGAAAGACTTCTGAAGAATTCTTCTTAATATTTTATCTTTTGAAAACTCACCTGGGGTTATTTTCTTCTGCAATGGAAACGAGAGGTGTACTTTCTTACATTAGCGGTGGGAGCAATACTCTAGATATTTCTGATATTATATATTTTCTAGATATCTTATCACAGAAAATGCCTCAAAATGGCCTTCAAGAGACTAACACAACTTTTTCACTCTTTGTTACTTAGTCTAAATACAGCATAATATAGACATAGGCCAATATAAAGTGCTTCCCAACTGTCAAATATGGATACATACTGTATGTTAGCGTTTTTCAACATCGGCGGTACCGCCCCCTAGGGGGAGTTCAGAGGACGATGGGGATGCTCTAATCGATATTTTGAAAAGGGGGGCGCTGAGTTTCTCTTGGGGGGCATTTGTTTTTATTTGACAAGTTTACACCAAATATTCATAACAATACAAGATTAAACTATAAACTAGGTCTGCATCCAGTGTCACACTGGCTGGGAGAATCGGGGGATTTCCCAAACTGCTGGTCAATGTAGCCTATAGGCCCGTGCAGACAATGAAGACGAACAGAAAAAATTGCAGTTTAATCTGCCATTCTCGATTTGAGCATGGCCTGAAAACAATGTAACAATTTTACTGGACTGATCCAAAATCCAAAAGAGGGATAGGTTCGCCGAATCCCCGTCAATACCTGAACAATGCACTTTACAGAGCGGTTTATAAGAACAAATAACTACAGAAGAAAAGGGACCTGGATAATTGATAGGGGGGCGCTGACCCAAACAAATTTGAGAACCACTGCTGTACGTGTAGTCGCACTCACGGAAAGCATTTACAATGATTAAGTCAACCTCTTAAAGTATATATCATTCTTTATAATAATGCGGAGATGATAGAAACAATGGCCAATGGAATGCATGATAATGGTACCCTTGAATGTGTTATGTTATTCATTCCTTATACAACTTTAACTGGAAGCCAGGGTGGGCGCATTACAAGGAGACATCATTTAAATGTTAGGGCACAATAAAACTGTCCTTAAGTTATTGATGTACTGTACTAACAGTGTATTAACTTTTTATGATTTATTGATAATCTCCCTTGCGCAAAGAGGACAATTTACCTGCAATACAGTATATTGTTACTGGCCAACATACAGTTCATAATTTTAAAACCTATAAATTCTGTCTTTTTCTGCTTTAAATAACTTTGATGAGCCAGGGTAAAGTGCAATGAAACGGGCAGTTACAGTATGGGGGAGATTTATCATCACAGTATGGGGGAGTGATTAGAACTGAAGTGCTAAAAGTAGCCTATATGCTCAAACATAATCTTTGACTCACAATACTCTCCACTCCTTCCCCTTCAACTCTCAGGCTCAAGCTGTGCGTTCGCCAACAGCTACTCACGCTGTTGCTGTTCAAACGATGGCTATTACTTTCTGGCGCTATCTCACAAACAGGTGCCTTTACCACACACACCCTCATTTATTTTGGTAATGATGCATATGAGTATTGAAGGTGATAATAGTAGTTTATAACCTACTTATCATCTTCATTGCGATTCACAAGCCAGGCCAAATATACTATATGAATAACTCATATTGAGTGTGCCATACATGGCAAGACTTTAATGTAACTCAAGCCCTGACTGTAGTTGCATTAGATAAGGGTTTGTGTGTGAGGTGATATTCTTTGTGTATGTATTGCTTTGGGCAGAACATTCCAAACTGCATCGATGACAATCCCATTGGGTTTGATGCCACCGTAGGACAGTCATCAGTTCTGTGGCCACAAAAGAGTCCTCTTCCACCATGCATGCTTTGTTGTTAAATATCTATAGACTCTAAGCATGCGTATTACATTGTGTTGTCTTCCCTCAGTCATTCCTCTTCCCCCTAAACCCTGTCCGTCATGTTTTTTCTCCCTTTCATCCACACAGTATTCACACTTTGTCTGCCCTCCTTTCTTTTACTCATCCAATCGTTCCTCTGTTGTAGACTTATCTCTATCTCCGTAATCTATGTCAGGGCTTCCAGTGTAATTAGAACTGCGTTTGAAGATTGGCCCCTCCAGATGAAAGGCTGGGAATTATAGATTATGAGTCAATCGATGTGGTGAAATGACAGCATGCGGTAATGGAACCAACACTGACCATCTCCATTTCCTTATTATTCCCCGTATGACAACAGCCATGCCACTCAAACCATTGGTGGTCAATACAAATGCTATGTAGGCTTGAGTGTATGTTGAGAGATGACTGACTCCATTACATAGAGCTGTTAGTAAGAGTAAGAGTCTTTAAGAATCTTTATTATTATAGTCAAATGCAATAATCCCCTTATTATCTTATATTAGCAATACAACAATTTCATAGGGATTTACAGCTGTAGGTGGTTATAATGTATGGGCCCACTGACCAAGGTCAGAATAGAAAGCATGTCACGCTGGGAATCTTGGTATAATCACAGTATTGAGGCAGCAATTAATATATTTTTACCACGGAGGAGGAAGGTGAAGCTAACTGGCTAGTTTATTCAATTTGTCTAATGCAGACCCTGTCATTTGCAGCTTAAATAGGTTTAAATATAATTTTCCTCCAATTATTATAGCAAGTCCAGGTCATTGCTGTGTGGTGACACAGTGTTGTTTTGGCCTGAAGCAGTGTTCTGGTCAGATGTTAATTAGCATAATGAATTTCATTATGAAGGTAAGTAGGCTGGTGAAAAATGTTCACTTGGCAGGGAAACGGGGCCGACTTCGAGAACTAGCATCATCTCTTACCTCGATAACCTGCTATTCTGCCTCTCAAGGTTAATAAACAGCTTTAGTGACAGAAACAAACACATCGCCCTCTGAGATTTCAGCCTGTTAGCTCAGTCACATTTCCCGCCGATAGGATGGCGGAGTATTCTCTATTAGTGGGCATGACAGAGCATAAGAGCATTTACAGCCCGCTTGTGTCTCAGCTAACGGACTTCCCATCCACTCTTGTGCATCTTGCTGTTAACCAAAAGTGAATGCATGTTTCTAAAAGCTGGTATATATTGGTCACGCAGACAAGTCTTAGAGTTGTAGCCCTACACAGTTTAGCCCCGCAGAGGTGCTTGCCTCTGTCTGCTTGTTTGAAAACTGAGGTTTCATGGGATCTGCACAGATTTATGATGACCTCGCTAATATTTTGCTACATACTACAGAAAGAAATCCCAAAAGACGGGGCTAATTCATCAGCAGTATGTACTGTAAGGCGGCATACATAACGCTGTGTCATAGTGACACAAGCATTAAATGCCATATGTCTCTTTTTTTGTACAGCATTGAATCAATCTTTTTTAGTGAGGAAAACAGAAACATAACTCTAATAATTCGGATCATTCTTCCTGCTTAGAGTCAAGAACTGCCATTCCTTGTATTCAGAATTTGGAGCAATTATTTAGGGAATTTCTCAATGTTTCCATAATGTGACTGTTGCTATGCCTAATAATAGTTAGCCTAACTAGCTGAAACCAATACCGTCTCAGAAGACAAGAGCAGAGCTCCCCAATCAGTCAAGTTCACCCTTTAACCAAATAGCGATCAAAGTGGTTCACAGGGCTGAACAGGCCCACGTTTCCCATAGAAACAAGCATAATTTCTGGACCTCGTCCTCTAATCGGGCAAGGAACTAAGCAGCTGTGGATCAGCCCTTAAGCCCCAACTCTGTTGACATATTGTCAGGCTATGCACGGTAACATGCACGCCCTCAGACACACACGCCGGCACACACTTCTTCTCGCAGAAGCATGGCCCCTTTTCTACATTATTAAGCTCACTTATGTGACACACGCACACACACGCACACATGCACGCATGCACACACACACCCGCACACATGCACGGACACACGCGCACACACACACACACCTGCACACATGCTCACATGCTCACACACACACACGTCATCCTCTCTCCTCTTTTAGAAGCATGACCCCTTTTCTACATTGTTAAGCTCACTTATATGACATAGACACACACACACACACACACGCACGCACACACACACTCACACAGTCACAATCACGTGCACACACTCTCTCCAGCCCATTCTCGCTTGCAGACATTAAGTTCGATTTGTTGATATTGTTGATTTGCTTCAATCTACAGCCTCGTCAATTTAATGTGATTTTTTTCCACCCCACTTCCTTACAGGAACAGACCTCGGCTCCCTGTCTGGAGCTCATAATAGTTCTCCCCGAGTGTTACACCATAAACTATAACGGTAGATGATACAATAAACTATGTTAGAGGCTAGCACAGGGTGAGAGTTTAAACAACCCATGTTTTATTCTGAGAATATACAGTACAAATAGTTCAATGTAATGTCACGGGAACCTGGTTTGGAGCTGCACAGTGACATCATCACTGCGTATAATGCTTTATGATAATCAATGTATTCTTTTTACATGTTTTCCATATTGCACAGCCCTGCCACAGCTGCTAGGATCAACACAAACCACGAACTAGATCTCTCTCTCTCACACTATCTATCAGGCTCTTACACTGTCTATCATACTCATTCTCTCTCTCTCTCTTTCTCACTCAGTTCTCTCTCTCTCTTACACTCAATCTATAACACTCAGTTCTCTCTCTCTCTCTCTCTCTCTCTCTCTCGCTCACTCACTCAGTTCTCTCTCAGTTCTCTCTCTCGCTCTCTCTGTGTGAGGTGGTACAGCCTATTCTGGGCCCACCGTCCAACCAGGCGTCTCTGCAGGTGTCCTAGATTTGAGCTGGTTCAAAGGTTGTTTTTTTTCCTCACTTCTGCCTCCCTCCATTCTGTCCATCCAACCCCCCCCTAAATGATCGCTGTTTCTGCACTCTTCTTTCTCTTGTAAGGTGAGAGAAGTGTTACATTTGGTTAAATGGTGACTTTGTGTGTGTGAGAGAGAGGGGGAGAGAGAAAGAGAGAGAGGGAGAAGGAAAGAGACAGAGAGAAAGAAACGGTGACAGTTGATTGGCGTATGTAAATCAGTGTGAATAAGAAAGCACTGGGATGAACACAAAGCAGACAGTTTGGCTGAATCATGCGCTGTAGCATCCTCACAGGGCAGAGATGATCCTCTCCCGGCCTATGTGATCATGACACCAGAGGTTTATACTCCACTATCACCACACTATATTAACTGACTAGCCAGTCACCTATATCTCTCTCCGTTCATAGTCTATGCAAGTTACGCAGACACAAACTCATCAAGCTACGCAAGGAGGGTTGGATGCGTACTTGCGTAGCTAAATGTGTTTCATTTTTGTAATGCAACGCAAGCGCGCCTGCCGTTTCATCTGAAATGGCTCAGAGCACCAACTGACGCACCAACTGACTCGTCCTATCGCGTCCGCGTAGCTTGCGTAGACTATGAACCAGGCCTTACTCACAATACACAACAACACTCAACAATATCTGTGAATAGAATCCTGTAAGAAACCCCTCTCCCCAGCCCAACTACAGCGTTGATGCTTGTATACTTTAGAAATACTCTTCTGGCATAATTGAATTTGCAGTTACCGTGCTAAACTCTAAACCATAACAGCTGTATTCAGTTTTTTTACAGGAGGCTAGCATAAAAAACTTGTAATTCATGACCAGTAGAGTGTTGTCATGTTGCTATGGTGTAATGTGATGGTTATAGATATGTAATCCTTCTCCCCACAGCCTTTTATTGATCTTGGGCAATTTCACTTTATTGGCCAGCAGCGGTTTCAGTTGTGTTGAGTATTGAATGCTTTTTGCAAACCTATTATACAGTAAAACTTCTTTCATATATCCTTTCTCCGATTTATTATGCTGTTAGATTTATCCTTATGAAATATAATTTGCTGTATGCATAGTCTGTAAAGCAAACGTGTCTGTTCTTTAGCCAAACAACGGTAAAGATAAGAAAATGAGTCTTTCATTGGATGAGCGTGTTTGGAAAGAGATACAGAGGCAATTCCCCCCACGTGCACACGTTCGAAAGAGCCGAGCGGCCACAACAACCTCTGTAGAGCGAGCCCCTTCACTGCTGTGTAATGCTGCTGCACCTGTGGCGGTGCATCCCCTGGCACCAGTTCTAGACATCCTTTTGGTGCCTCATCAATCCCCCACCTCTCTCCCCACTCATGCAAAGTCAACACATTATATCCCGGCTCACCAAATGCTTAGAGCATGCCTGAATGAGCAATGCCCGCAGAGTGCATTGCTTCTGCCTCTTTCCCCAAGTAAAAATCAATTGAAGCGGGACTGTCTGTCTCGTGGTTCAGAAAGCACGAGCGATCAATTCAAGCCAAGCGGCTGAAGCAACTCACGGTCACATAGCCTATATATAAGCTAATGTGCCAGCTCTGATTTTAAATGCGAGTTTAGCATGCTCATCTGCGAATGGCTGGCAAACTGCCTTATCTGGGCTACCCCAATTTGGCAAAGCCCACCTGTTCTGAAAATGAAAGCAGATTTGCAGGTAGCCATTCCTCCTGTGTGTGCTGATGGAAACTGAATGGCATTTCTAAGATGTAACCCCATAACGGTCCAGCTCAATTAAATTTAGCTGGGCTGAATGCCGCTCTGCAGGGCTAAATAGGTGCACACAGGCTATAGGCTAGCATGCACTCGGAAAGACCTGAGCTTGGCACTGAAAGGATGCTAATTGCGATTTCAGAGCCGGATATAGAAGTTAATCTATTTTAAGAAAACTAACTCTACACAGCCTCATTTAGACTGTGCCTGGTCTCAAATGATATTTCTTTTCTTTCTAATATGCATTCATTAGGACTCATTATCTAATTGTAAACCAGAGCCTTGGGAGATAAGCCTTGTTCTTGGCTTGAGTGATATGAACAGAAATGTCATTCAGACATCAGTCAAATATACCACTTCCCTGAAAATAAGCAGGAAAAGCAGCCAAACCATTTTACAACTTAAAACCCTATTTTGTTTAGATTTTCTTCAGGCATTTGTGGAGGAGTGCTACTGTGGGTTCAAAGCATTCAAGTCAATGCTCTCACCTGACAGTGGAAGCTTCATTTTGTTACTGGGTAAAATGGTAATAAATATTTCATTTGACGTGAAAGGTGTATGGTACATAATAATGCACCACATGCAGGAACTAACAGGACCGTATACTGTACTGTACTGTACAGTATGTTATTTACGTCTATTTCCACAAACGTTACTTAGTCCTGTTTGTCGATTTCATATTAGTTTTTGATAATATATGATGATTCTGTGAATAAAAGCCTCTTTGAAACAAACTAATTGTGTGGAGATGTGCAAAGTACAACTAGTTTGAAATGCAATATAGTGTACTGTTGCCTGAATAGCTGTTGACCACAGTGCATGTGGGGATTAAAAGGGTTTAGTTAATCTGTTGTTTTGTGTGGCGCATGTAACATCATGACTTTGTGGGCTAGCGGTCTCTCTCTGGGAGGCTTGGAAAAGCCCGCTGAAGCGTGTAATGCCAAGACATATGCAATGGGCACTGACCTGCCTGAATCATCCTACAGTAACGGTTGATACACCTCATGTCTTAGATCGAGGGAAGCTTTCAGATGACTTCACTCTTAGCCATTTAGAGTTAACCCCAGACCCATAGAACCAAACTGAATTAATGCTAAGCGCTTTCGATTAGGTTTCCGTTAGGGCTGCATAATTAATTGTATATTAATCTAGTTGACAGTTTTGGACGCGGCAATATGATAATCCCAAAAGGTCTCAATTACACACAAATTAGTTGTACAGTAAGTACCTTTACTTAATCCGTGACTCATTAACCATTCATACTTTTTCTGGACGTACGTTGATGTTTGATTTTCAATAACGAGAATCACATTATCAAGGAACATTATTACAATTATAATGTTTGTAATGTGCAGCTCTGTAAGATTGTATAATTGAGTAAGAATCAACTAACTGTTGGCTCTTGTAGAATTGGACCATATAAACTGAAACCCATTGCAGGGATGTACAAAAACAAACGTCCCAAATGTCCTCAGCACGTTTTCCTAGCAAGAGGGGTTGCAGTGTCAACTAATATGAAAGAGACAAGCCAACTATTTATAGTTCACCTAAGGCTGTTTTCTCTTGCTATATGCATTTAGTAAAAATAACACTCAGGCAGTTGATGTAGTGATGTGGGAAGAAAACACTCTTTAGTGCTTTATCATATTACACATTACAGTATAATACACAACATTACATATTGACTCAAAAGGAGACTTTTCCCCAAGAGTATAAAGATGTTCTGTGCCCTACATTCTGGCCTTATCTTAAATATCTTATTTATGAACTTGTTGGCTGTCAGTGTTTTTACACAGCCCTAATAAAATACGGAAGGATATTTTTTTAAACCGAAAGCCATCCTCTTATCTTTTATGCTATCATGTGCACTTGATTAGATTTGCCAGAGGAATTGAGAAGGGCTGAGAGCCACACGTCTTGTTTCCTCAAACGCTCTGCCACAAGAACACTTCAGCGTTGACAGCGTTCAGCGCCCTCGGCGCAAAATCGCCCTCAGCGCATATTCTTTCTTTCCCGCTGCGCTTCAAGCGCTCTCATTGTGAAAAGTGTACACTTACATGGACTTAAGGGCATATTTAAAAATGTGGCTTTCCTATTCTGCAACAATAAATACAGTACAATAAACAAAGGCTTTTAATTTTGCTGTTGACGGCAGGGTCAGTTATTCTCAAGATCGCTTGCTACAATGCCACAACGCCATTTCAGCAAAAGATAATTGAATAATAACAAAGATGGGGCAGTGGAGGCTTTTCACACTGGAAACGGGACCCGCTTGTGTTCAATTCATTTTCAATGAGAAGCAGGCGGGCTAGGTTGCCGAGGCGGGTTGGGAGCATGTAACTATATAATAACACACACACACACACACACACACACACACACACACACACACTCACTCTTATAAAAAATTAATGCGGAAGTGAACACTCTCTGTTTCAATTCTCTCTGTTTTAGCTGACCTTTCTAAAGTGAACTCCTCCTACAAATACTGTACTTACAGTATGCTCCTGTACAGTAGCCTGCTATGCTGCTTTTGTTATGCACAGAAAACGGCAACCCTAATGGATAAGTTGTCAAGATGATGGATGGATGAATGGATGGATGGATAAATGGATAAATGGATGAATGGATGGATGGATGGATAAATTAATGAATGGATGGATGGATGGCTAAATGGATGAATGGATGGATGGATGTATGGATAGATGGATGGATAGGTGGAAAAATGGATGGATAGATGGATGGATAAATGGATAGATGGATGGATAGATGGATGGATGGATAGATGAATGGATGTATGGATGGATAGATGGATAAATGGATGGATGGATAGATGGATGGATGTATGGATGGATAGATAGATGGATGGATAAATGGATGGATGTATGGATGGATAGATAGATGAATGGATAGATGGATGGATGGATAGATGGATGGATGGATGGATAGATGGATGGATAGGTGGATAGATGGATGGATAGATGGATGGATGGATGTATGGATAGATGGATGGATGGATGGATGGATAGCTGTATGGATGGATAGATGTATGGATGGATGGATGGATGGATGGATAAATGGATGGATGGATAGATGGATGGTTGGATAGATGGATGGATGGATGGATAAATGTATGGATGGATGTATGTATGGATGGATGGATAAATGGATACATGGATGGATGGATGGATGGATGGATGGATAGATGGATGGATGTATAGATGGATGGATGGATGGATGGACGGACAGATGGATGTATGTATGGATGGATGGATAGATGTATGGATGGATGGATAGGTGGATAGATGGATGGATAAAGGGATGGATAGATGGATGGATGTATAGATGGATGGGTGGATAGGTGGATGGATAAAGGGATGGATGTATGTATGGATGTATGGCTGTATGGATGGATGGATAGATGGATGTATGTATGTATGGATGGATGGATAGATGGATGGATGGATGTATGTATGGATGTATGTATGGATGGATGGATAGATGGATGTATGTATGTATGGATGTATGTATGGATGGATGGATAGATGGATGGATGGATGGATGTATGTATGGATGTATGTACGGATGGATGGATAGATGGATGTATGTATGGATGGATGGATAGATGGATGGATGGATGGATGGATGGATGGATGTATGGATGTATGGATGGATGTTATGCACAGAAGCTTCCCCACCACCCACAGCTGCTACCTGTTTATGAAAATAAAGCAGAATCCAGTGTTGTTAGTTTAATTGCCTAATTGACCTATTGCATAATGTAGCTGTAATTCACGTGTATGATGTAGGAACCTGTCTGAAGGCGTAGTGGCATTTTCTCATATACTTTTACATGAGAAGTATGTGAGCATGTCAAGAGAATCAGAACGTTCAAACTGAAATGAAACTACATTTCTTTGACTAGCACATGTGTGTGTGTGTGAAACTACCATTACTGTTGAAAAACAATGATCCCACTACAGCTCTACTGTTATGAGTTGCTTTGGGACAGTTATGTTTCTAAACAGTGAGCTGGGACAGACATACTGCACTGTTAAGCAGCCTATGTACTGTGTGATTATGTTACTGAAGCTACAGCAAATATTAAGTTAGTCATGTGGAGCTTCTACACATTTAATCTACGATTACTGTATATCTTGTACTTTACTGTAAATGTCAAACTTGTGACTTGACTACACATCAGTTTATGAAATAGAACATGCCTCACTCCATAGAACAAACACCAAATGAAATATGTCCAACTCTCTCCTTCTCCACAAACATTTCTGGAGAAGGACGCATGGCTCCAGCCATAAATAATTGACTAGGCTCCAAAACATTTGAATGAAATATATTCTTCTCACTGCATTGGCAAACAAATGCGTAGACAAGGCTGGACAACATGCATACTTTTCTATTTGCTTGTTTATTGTCACAGTAGTCCTGAAGAGCCAAATTGTCAATCAACACTTCAGTTAATGGAGGGGATTTGCTGTGTTCTATCAGGAACAAGCATTCCCTCACAATTTGCCTTTGGCAGCCGGTGTCAGGGCAAAAGGGTAAACATTGTTTACCCCTGCTGATGTTCCACTAATTAAATGAACTGTTAGAAACCAAATTGCTGTGACAAACACTGCTGCTTCGTTTCCTAATATTCCAACATCACTTTAACACTTGCTGAAGCGTGAAAACATGGAAACACAAATATTTCCCATTTTTACAAATCCTGTTCTAGAATGCCAATCTCATAAAATGTTTAATCCATGCCTTTCATACAGGAGGGATTTGCAAACTCCTGCCATTTGTCACTGTCACCATTTCCTAAAAAAAAAGTTTCTGTATTGTTGGAGTCAGTTGTGTTTTTAAATCTGTCTATGTGTATGTAGTAAGTATAGTATATGGGCCCTATAAAACAGAGTATACTATAAAACATTGCTAACAAATATAGATGTTGTTAGAACTCCTCCAATGTAAGACCATAAATTCCAATATTGCAGACACAATATCCTAACTAAAGAGGGGCTTTAGGATGATCCATGAGATCGCATATAACTAGACTGACAGTGAGTGAAATGGTTAAATGTCTCCATCCACCTGTCAGGTCCTCTTCCTATGTCAACAACAGCCAACCTTTTCATTGAACCGGTTTGTGTAGCTAAAGTATCTGACTTTATAAATCCCTGTTGTACTCTTTTCTAATAAATGGGCTTTACTTATTCATGTCTGTGTTAGCAAGAATGTTGTCATTGTACTCAAAATACCTATAACACTCACATATTTATTATCTTCCAAGAGAATCATTAAGCAAAATAGTTATATTTAAATAGCATATTTACTAACCGATAGAAATTGCATTTCATGTGTTTTTATTTTATACTGATAATGTTTGATGTTAGAAAATGATCTTGTTCTTTGAAAGGAACAAGGCTTACTGTATTTTGTAGTGTTTTCATGGGGACAAACAAATAATAACGAGACAATATTTACAGTTATTGGCTGCTACACTAAATTATACTAAGCCTTTTTTTAGAAATGATAATTCATTTGCATTCCAGTCATTTTATTATTTGTGTGGATTTACATAACATTACAAGTCAAATTAGTAAAAAATCCTGATCAATCCTGAACGTGCCAGTTCAGCACATTGTGTCCATATTGTGTATAGCTGTTCCAAACCTCCTACTGTACACGTACTGTCTTTATTTGCAGGTAGCATGTTTATGTTCATTGTGTGGTCAGGTGTGTCTTTTTTTGCAAGGGCCATCTTGTAGTTTGGTCTTGTGTGTGTGTGTGTGTGTGTGTGTGTGTGTGTGTGTGTGTGTGTGTGTGAGTGTGTGTGTGAGTGTGTGTGTGTGTGTGTGAGAGTGTGTGTGTGTGTGTGTGTGTGTGTGAGAGTGAGAGA
>JAODUK010000324.1:0-13826 GCA_027564635.1 Typhlichthys eigenmanni | reverse complement strand
TATGACATTCCGCGGTTTGCTCCCCCTGCTGCTAGTCTGCTGAAATGCCTTAGGACAGTGGGAGGGTTAAGTACCTGTGCATTACAAACAGTTTCAATGTACGGCTCTCCAGATGGAGCTGTGACAACAATCCATCTGGCATGTCAGGTTAGAGAAGGCATCGGTTTTAATGGTAAACAAACCACAACATTCTCTGAATACTACTACCAGGTGGCCATGACCAAAAATGTACAGTTTCACAGATACTCTATGTTTTTATAGAGCCCCCAAGAATCACATGAACATTTCTGTCGCAACCTTAGGGTTGCTAACCCTAACGTCTTTGCATGCATTTTAAAACACATTTCAGGAAAATGTGTGCAGATGAAAGGAGAGAGGTATAGAGAACAGGATTGGCTCTATCGTGAGCTTCCTAACGTAAACGGGACATCTCTGTCCATTTCTGAATTATTGTTACACACTTACTGACCTTAGTGACCCTTTAGGGGCAAATATAATAAGACTGCTCTAGTAATTCCCACTGGCATAATAAAATACAGTAACTATGGTTATTAAATAATAAAATGGCTTGATCATTTGAATAATGAATACAAGTTATTAACCCTAACCACCTGCTGATCTATGTCGACCTAGCCTGGTGAGACCATCCTGATCTTGTGAGCTTCAGTTTAACTTTGCTGTGAGAATCAGTCTGGAGAGCAGACAAATGATTGCGAATGTGTGCGAGTAGCAACGGAGTTTACCAATCAGCATTGTATTGCGGACGTGGTTTAGGTGTGCCAACAGCGAAAACGACCATATGGTTCATCCAATCAACTGCCGAGTATTTTACCTGCCCTTTTCAAAGTGTTTCGATGGATGGCTCTCCAGATGGAGTTGTGAATAACAGTCTGGAATGCCAGGTTAATGTGGACCTGCTCCCGGTGGAACAATTTGCACCGATGTGCTGACTGTAATATGTTTTGTTTTATTGACATGTCTCATCATTGTAAAGCAACGTGTCACTGTTACAGCGTCACAGAGCTGTACATGACATGAACAGGACAAACTAAACATATCAGTCTTTTTTCCTGCCTATAGACTCTATCCTTCAGATGAAAGTTTAAAAATAAAGAGGGAAGAGGCAGAGGAACAAATTAACAGTATGGGAGGGCCTTATGAGGCCATGGTTGGCGTTATCTGGCCAGCATGTATTGTCCAGGGAGAAACAATTAGGCATGGAGGCTTCAAAAGTTGTTAAATTGCGAATTGAGAGTGCTGTCAGATATTGTAAAAAGGTCTAATTGCATTTTCTATTACACAGATAATAAACTCATATCACATATACTGCCAATCCCCTGTAATCTTTGGAAACCAATTGTCTTACCTTGACAATGACTGTATAATCAAGTATGAATAATTTCTGTACTTACCCAAGCAGTTGTGCTGTAGCTATATTGGAAAATAAGTTTTGGTCAGATATACAGTTTACGGGATGTATAGAAGAAAGAGGAGTGTATAATGTGTTTCACAATTTGTTGGAACAGTATTCACACACAAGGGATTGTGTTTCTGCCTGAGACATATTTAGACAATGGATGTAGATTTTAAGGGGGGTTTTGTCACTGTGGGGTCTCTTGTTGAACTGTGGTGGAAAGATCAATCGAGGTTGGAGTTTAGTACTATTCACGACCTGCCAAAACTTCCAAAAGCGTATTGCCAATGCCACATCTGGTATAGTTTAATTATAGATTTAGTCTGATTCTCTCTAATTCATCGGGAAGAATGTGAATCTATAATACAGGCATATCAGCCTAATGTAGAACAAGCAGTATTTTCGGTAAATTATCTATCACAATATTTTCAGTGAGAGTATGGGATCAGTGGGGAACATTGCTTGCATCTTGTACAGTAGCTCATTAGCATACAGTATGGAACCCCCGAATTATCTTGGAGCAATTGTAAAGGTAGTGTATATTACCTCCAATTACTTCCATTCTGAATGGAGAATAACAACATGGATTGAGGAATACGTCAGACTAGATAGGTGCCCACTCCCATGAGGCCTTGATAGATTGTATTGTCTCCACAGTTATTTTCTTACCCTTAAGCCACCCTACAACCAGTAACATGATCAAATACACAATGAGACTGAATGGATGCATACAGTGCAATAGCTATAAGCAGCATTTACTGTATACTTGGAGAGAGGAAGGAGATTTGGACCCTTCTCACTGCTTGCATCAAGACACGTTAGCAAGAGTCTCCGCTGAGTTGAGAAACAGGCTCCCCATGGTTATTATTACATTGGTAACCGAAACGTCTCAATCAGTAAAATACTCTGGATTATTATTACACAAGCGGCAAGAGATTGAGGCAAGAAACTGGCGAGTGGCCAGCAACTTTACATGATGCCGTCACAGACGATGTCACACTGCGCTTTAACCTCCAGATCGGGTCATGTCCCACGAAGTGGACACAGGAAACACAAATAGACAGAGGTTGATTGCTTCCACAGCTGTGTCTCTTCTGAGAGCTGTACTGTACTTACATCGAATTAATAAACTATTCTCTCCTGTTTTCATATGCACACGTTTTGCTATTGTGAAACAATTGGTCTATGGACTGTTGGTGTTGGTTACAGCTCTGTGGGTATCGTTGACCTCAGTGTGGGGATGATGAAACACATTTTTTTGTTTTTCACTTTTAAAAAATACAAATAAATGCAGTCCAAAGTGATTTGATCTTAGAGGATTGTGACATACCACATGCCAGTATTGTTTGGTTACACAGCTCACACTGAGCTGTTTATTCTCTGTTTCACAGGAGATAGAGATAAGATTTAATAACCTGCCAGAAAGGGTTAGCGCTTCCTCCATGTAATCCCTTACTCTGCGAAACAAGTCGTTGATAATTACACATTCTGTAATGTTGTGAGAGGTCGTCAGTGTGGGTTATGGTTGGGGCAGTGTTAGATAACTGGAGAAAACAAGCACAAAACAGAAAGCTCATAAAATGGGATGTTTTATTTTCCCATCATGCCAGTCTAACATTAGAACATTGGAACAGTCTACAAACCAACTTCAAAATGCCCTGCAGGAGGAAAAAAGGATTGAACTTGAATTTAAATTTAAATCTCTACAAATAACAGTAAAATAATTTTCCACTTTTATGGTGCCTTTTCTCCCTGTTCCATTGTCTCTAGTCTGGTTGTTCAGCCTTCCCTAGCCCTGCATCAAACATGTGGTTAAATGACACCTTCACAGAAGTATCGTATTTATGACCACCGATCTTAGACCGAATCACAGCCGTGCTAATATTCAGTCCAGATTATTTCGGAAACCCTGTTTACTTTATCGGCCACTCTGGACGGACCAATCAGCAACCACAGGGGTTGGCAAATTGCAATGACGTTGAAGTGTATTTCGAAATGGTGGTAGAGATGCAAACAGCAACACTTAGTGTTGGAGACTGCTCCAGTAGTTTTGTAAATGAATCAGAGGTCTACAGTAAGCCCATTATCCAAAAACTGTAAATAATACCCAATGGAGCGTGTTCAGACCCTGTTCACAGACTGCCTTTTGGGTCTGGTTAGCCTACACCAGGCTAGGAGACTGTTGTCTTTCGTTAGCCATTTCGTAAGTCATTTTTTTGCTTCGTAAGGTTGTTGAGTATTACTATTCCCATTTTAATCCATTCCTGATTGGAGAAAATTAAGTCACTGTGTCAACATCTATAGTTTTAACATTGCCCAGAATGTACTACCATCGATAATTGTGTAATCCAGGTGTCCAATTGTCATAATTGCATATTGCATGGGGCCAAATAGGGACACTATCCTCCTGTTTTGCTGTTAACCTATCAAAGTGGAACATAGCTTTCCCATGTTCATACAACTTAATAATGTCACTCGTACAGAGGCAGCTGTGAAATATCTTTTCTCTGTTGATCCTATCATCGCAACCTTGACTCAGCACACTTGCCGTGTATTGACTCTGCCAAAGGAAAGGAAATGAAGAACCGTTAACCATTAAACAGTAAACTCCCCAAGTAATTGGACATTAAAATCACATTAAGGGGAAAGAAATTGGAGTTTTACTACCCTGTGTTTTCTCTCTCTCTCTCTCTCTCTCTCTCTCTGCATGCACTTCTGAAGACATACACATCTACAGCCATTATGGACAATGCCTGGATCATTTTCTTCCCTTGCACACTTTTACACAGGTAGAGTGATATTTTCCTAAATGGAAAAAGGGAAGGGAATGTCTAAATGGAGCGAGGTGTGACCACAGCAGTACAATAATTGTCTACTATTCATTGTGGTGACAGTTTAATTTGCAGCCGACTCGCCAAAACAGCCCCTTTACCCTGTAATCACAGAGTACACACGCATCCCAACACCTGCCACCAATTGTGTCTGTGAACGCTGCATGCAGATCCTGGTCGGAAAACTGTAAACATGATATTTGAACTCGATCAAAACAAAAACACCTCTCCATTCAATGCCATAGGGTGCTCCCTCATTAGATAGAAATATCGATAGACAGATTGATTGATTGATTCATTGGTTGGTCCTTTCGTAAATTCATTGTGTTCCATACAGCATTTGCCAGACTGACACATTCTCATTATAAAGCAAAACAATAAACAGTAACGCCAGCCATCTACAACGTCCAAGCACCTTGTGTGCTCTACACATTATGTAATACAAATTATTTTAGTATTAGCAGCAGCATCAATCCTCTCACACAGAGGTTGAGTTATTTGTTGTTTCCCAGTTTGTTCAGTAGTGCAACACAGATTCTGATTGGTTGGAAGGGTGGCACCCATCCTGTCAGCCTGATAACTGCTCATATACGCTAAATAGTGGATGCGATGTGTCTCCAGTAATCGCCTGCCCTTTCGGCATCGCTCGGCACTCTTCCTCATCACATTGCCATATAGCTGTCTGCACCACTTGGTTTGCGTTCCTACATGGCTGTAGCACCAGATGTATTTGTTCAGTGTGCACACAGAACAGGCAGCTATAAAACTATGAGAAGATATTTGCTAAATTTACAGAAAGTATTTAAGTGCCATGTTTCCATAGTGTTTGCCAACCCTGGACCTGGGGACCCACTGTCCTGTATCACTCAACACACCTGATTGTAATGAATGCCTCGTTAATAGGCTTCTGCAGAGATTAATAACGACCCACTGGTTAGAATCAGGTGCGTTGGAGCAGGGAGACATCGGCTGTTTCTCAATATGCATTCTTTTCTGTTCTTACGTTCTTGCGGACTTGTGAAACGTCATCATTCTCAGCCAAGTACTCTTCCAATTCACAAGTTTGCATCTAGCCAAGAATGGATTGAAACCCAGGAAGTGTTCTTGATTAACGTTTTTTACCAAGGATGCATCCGTTGGTGACTTGTGTGTGAACTTGTCAGCGGAATATCCCAGAATGCATTTCGAATCAACAAGCGACAATGGAAGTCGAGAAAACACACAACAATACTAGCTATACTTTTCGAAATACTACTGTTAATGTGTCAGGAAATGCTGTTTTAAGAGTTTATAAGAGAATATATATGTTTTAACCTCAAATCTGTGGTCGATACATCAAGACGGAGTCTAGTTAAAAATTTGCTACTACGAATTCGTAGTAGCCATGATACCTCACCGGCTATCAAGCGCTCAAAAGCGTAAAAAATGTTGCACTGATAATGTACTGGTAGCAATGTTGTAATCCTGTAGGCCAAGATTTTGCGCAATAACCAAGAACGATAGCCAAGAATATGCAGCTCAATCTAGATCTGTCCTCGCGGTCTTGCAAGACCATTCTCAGAAGGACACTTGGCAAGAACGTATCTCTCAAGAACACAAGCGTTCTTGGAATTGAGAAACAGCAGGCAACATGCAGGGCAGTGGGTCTCCAGGACCAGGTTTTGGGAAACACCGTTTTCGAGCAGCTCAGCCGCTGTCCTGAGACTATAATGTAATGCAGCATGCAGCCTAAAAATGTAATATTATCCATCGTCCCAGGCTCAGTGATCCGTAACAGGCTCCTTATTCCTTGTGTGTCTAAGACAGCATATATACACTTTGACAGAAGTGCTTTTGTCCTCAGGCGAAGGTGCATCAATATTTATCACAGGGTAGAAGTGCTTTAGAAGGCTCAGTGGAAGGACAGAGAGACTGACAGCCTCTCTGTTTGAACCAGGACTGTGCTCATACCCTGATTTCCCTCTCAATATAAAATCGCTCAAGTTTATCTTATCGTTGGCCGCACATTATAAACCACACAATTACAAACCCAGAATCTGACTAATATTAAAGGCATGGTCAGTCAGTATTTTATTATTTTTTCCACACGCACAGAGAAAGGTGAGATGGCAAAATATTTGTTGAAATTGATCAAAAGTGTTAGCTTACATTTAGCTTGCAATAGCTGACTTTACATTTAAATCACTATCACTAATATTACTGTAGATCCCTATCACCATTACCTATGGCAACGTCTATGGCTTAAAGAGGGTCATCATAATCATAGTGACTACATCATTCTATCTCAACAGTACTCAGTACTGTACATAAGAAATATGTTAGTCAATGTTTAGCATCTAAGCCTCATGTGTCCAATCTTGGCAGCTGTGTGTGTGTGTGTGCGTGTGTGTGTGTGTGTTTAGATATGTGCAATGAGGTGTGCTGTAAATTCAGAAACAAACCTCCCAGTTTGTCTAATTTGACATATCATGATTATATTTCAGGACATTTTAAATTTTCTGCAGTATTTTAAGATATCTTGGCAATTTTAGGAAAATGTCTCATGTTTCACAGGAAATAAAAAGCATATACTCTAAATACGTAAATGCTCCTTAATCCACCTTAATATTTAGTTTTGAAGGATTTGAGTGTTCCATGTTTTGTTGATTTGAAAATATTGCTTTGTTTCCCCCCTTAAATATCTTTGTGTCTTTTTCTGTTCCCGTACCTGAAACATGTACATTTTTTATTTTTTTTGATGGATATTAAATGTTCAAATTAATTCCTTGCAATTTAGTTAAAATTGCAATAATGAATGTATATAATGCATGTTGATACTCTTACATAGTATACCTTCCCCTTGCACAGTCTTTCACCGTTGTGTTTTAAATATCTATACTGTAAGCCTATAAATAGATACATACAGATACACACATACAAGTGATGAATGTGTGTGTGTGTGCACGTGCGTGTATCAGCGCATGTGTTCCATAATTCACACATCGATACAAATAACAGTGAGAATTAAAATGTCATAGGATTAAGCAGCATTATCTAAAACCTTTTAGCAAGGAGGCTGAGCAGGATAATAGCGTCTCCCCTGGTCGCTAATGAATGCAAGGTGAACGCTAAAATGAACTCCAGCCAGGTCTCGAGAAGCTGAGCAATTAAAATGTAATGAAGCCATGACCCTCTAGAATCCTGTTTGAACTAGCAACTACAATTAAGTGGACAAGGAGCATATGATAACACTCATTATACAAGAGTTAGTTGATCTGATTGCACGAGAAGCATTCCATGAGTGCCAATATTTCAGTCTAACGCACTGGCACTTTTAACTATGCATGTATCACTCCACTTTACCAGTGTTATCCTTATATCAGTTGCAACAAACAAACAGACAAACAAATAATTTTCTGTTGGCGCTTATTACTATTATTTACATATAAAATGCGTATGTTGAGCTGTTGTATAGAAGCACTAACACACTCGAGGTTGTGCGTTAGACTGAATATACACTACTGGACTGTCTGTCTAAGCGATGTCAAAGCCTGGATGGCTCTAAACTTCCTACATTTTAATGAGAGCAAAACAGAAGTCTTGATATTTGAACCCAAGGGAGCTCCTGACACTTCCCGTGTGGATTTAGGCTTTCTGGAACCTTACGTCAAGTCTGTAGTGACAAACCTGGGTGTTAAAATGGACGGTAATTTCAAAATGGAGAAACAGAATTATTCTGTTGTGAAAGCCGGCTTCTTTCAGACTGTTAACGAAATCAGTGACTTTGAGAAAGTCATACATGCTATTATATAACAACCCGCCTGGACTATTGCAATGCCTTATATGTAGGCATTAGTCAGGCCTCCCTCTTGAGACTGCAACTAGTCCAGAATTCTGCTGCATGAAACAGCACATATTCCCTATTCTTGCATCCCTTCACTGGCTTCCGGTTTTAGGATTGATTTTAAGATTCTATTATTTGCTATTAAATCTTTGCATGGTCAAGCCCCGCTCTATATTTTTGAACCCTTAAAGCCTTATTCCCCAACAAGGTCATTAAGGTCTGCTGACAAGCACCTCCTTCTTGTCCCTAGAGCAAGGCTAAGAAATAAGGGTGAGCGAACCTTCGCAGTCGCTGCCCCAAGACTGTGGAATGAGCTCCCTCTTCCCTTTAGATTGGCACCTAGCCTTCCTGTTTTGAAATCACTACTAAAAACACACTTTTAATCGTTGGCTTTTAAATCTGCTTGAGTTTTAATTTTGTCACGATGCTCCTATTTGTTGTGGTGATTACTGTGTGTACATTTATTGTTTTATCTATGTACTTATGTGATGTACACTATTAGCACTTTAGTCAACTTAGTTTATTTAAAATGTGCTCTATAAATAAAGTGGATTGGATTGGATACGCACGGCTGTGATTCGGTCGTAGATACAAGGCCGGAGGCCGAGTGCTGAAGATAATCACACTCCCTCTCGTGTGTTATTGCTTGAATGTGTGTTTTGTGTGTGTGTGTGTGTGTACAGTAATATGTTCTTATTCAAGTGACTCTGTGATGTTCCACCACTAAGCGTACCACCACCTCAAACCAAAACAAATGCTGCACAGGCCGCTAATGTGCACACACGCAGGCCGCTAACGTGCACATGCAGGGCGCACGCTCAGGCCGCTAACCACGCACGCCCCATAGCACACGTCCCATTTGTTCCATTAAGTAGCCCATATCACTGGGCTGGACACGCCCACATTCAATGGAAATGAGCAACATCCCCTGTGTGAAGTCTATTTTCCCACTGTTTGAAAATGTCTCTCTGAATTAACGGCAGGCAGGCAGCAATAACAAAATGGCAGGCAGAATATAGGCTCCACTATCCAAAGTAGTATTGCCAGCCAGCTCCTCTGTTTTAGCTGCAATATTCATTAGAATGTAATGGCTGACACGTGGACCAGGAGACTATTAGCGCTCTGCTGCGTAGCTCGGTGACCTTATTTCACTCAGAGGCTGGTTGGGCCTTTTAGACCTAGTTGATTAATATAAATGGTGTCCATTCAGCAGGGCCATTTGGGACCAGGCCAGTGAACTAGTGTCTGATCAGTGTTCAGCAGGGCGGTGGTGGAGGTGGCCTTGAGGAAACGTTCCATTAAATGTGGGCGTGTCCAGCCCAGTGATATGGGCTACTTAATAGAACAAATGGGACGTGTGCGATGGGGCGTGCGAGTTAGCGGCCTGAGCGTGCGCCCTGCATGTGCACGTTAGCGGCCTGCGTGTGTGCACGTTAGCGTCCTGTGCAGCATTTGTTTTGGTTTGAGGTGGTGGTACGCTTAGTGGTGGAACATCACAGAGTCACTTGAATAAGAACATATTACTGTACACACACACATACACACACACACAAAACACACATTCAATAACACACGAGAGGGAGTGTGGCCTTGAGGAAACGTTCTGAACTCTTCAATGCAAAAGCTAGCTTGCTGAAGTGTCAGCAGTCTCAGCCTCTTCCGTTCATTAGCACTACGTAACATAGGCAACTATGTGCTGAACGTCTGACACATATACCCCTGTAAGATCGACATGGGACTCTCTGACTTTCGGGAAGTAATGCTGTTGATAACAATTATATTTCCAAGTATTTCTGTTTTCTGATCTCTCCAGTGCTTTATTTACTCATTTATAAATTAAACATTTAATCAGTAACGTAACCTACTAATCTTACAGACTTACAAGACATGTAAACAGCCAGAGTACTGTTGTATAGTTGTATTAATTGAAACTTTAACGTCAGACTTTGTCATTGTCGTTATGCATGTCAATCAAAATACCTCTCTTGTCAAGTAGGCGTGTACTAGCCAGCGGTGTGTCCCAAACCTTACATATGTGAAGGCTGGCTGTGCGAGACTATATGGCCCATAAAACCTGCTCACAACTCTCATTGACACCTATTGGCATATTCTAATGGAGATATTGACTGAATGGTTAACCAGGCTAAACCCCACAGTAAATTTAATAGAATACTAATTCATATGTTATGGTAGAATCCACTAGATTCATATTTATATCTACCAGACATCACACCTATAGCAACATTGCATGTTTTGCATGTTAAAATATGATGATCTTGCAGCAGTGTTACACTGCCCCCTAATGTTTACTGTCTGGATTTACAGCCACCGTAACCTAGCCAATGTAATGAATTTGCCTGGGTCTTCAATATTGAATATAAATTAAAATCAGATTTAAAAAGACAGGAAGGAAATGTCACCAATCACTTTCTGCCAAAGAGATAACGGGGTGAGGTGTTGTCCCATAGTAAGAGCCTTTCATCTAACCCTGGAGCTGAAAAGGGAAAAGCAATTTTCATCCACACACACAAAAAATATCTGAACAACGATTATAGGCAAATGGAGACTAACCACGTGAGCATCCAACAAGAGGAGAGAGAGAGAGAGAGAGAGAGAGAGAGAGAGAGAGAGAGAGAGAGAGAGAGAGAGAGAGATTGTTGACCAACCGGACTATATGCAGTGGTATATTATGTGTTCTGCAGATCTAAAATATGCTCTCTCACTGCCATAACTCAGATACCATAACATCCAATCAGATTTCAGATTCAAGGACAGTAAGCCTTATCTTTTCACTGAGCTGAGCCCATGAAATCACTGTGATTTGAAATGCTTTGGGAGCATTTCACATATTTGTGGTTTGAGTCATCGTGAATTTGAGTAATGTATATGTTTAATTAGTAATAACACAACTATAACCACACCACTTGGCATTGAGCACACCCCTGCTACGTGTTTGGAATATGGAATATCCTATTTTGCTTGAGCAAAGCTAATACACATTAAATAAGGCTATGCAGTTTTATTAAACAAACTAAATACTATGAATAACAAACCAGCTTGATGGAATACTCCCCATAGTTATTTGTGGACTACATTTTGTCTTACAAATAGAATGTAAAGTTTGGATAATGTACATCATCCAAATTTTACATTCTATCTGTAAGACAAAATGTTGAGCAAGCAGCTAACATATATATATATATTCATTAATAATTGATTGAATGCTATGATAGCTGTGAATTTACATTCCAGGAGGAGTATCCACTGCTGGCGAGACTCACTGCCACAACAGTGACTTGGTCAATATATTTTTGCTTGTAAAATATTATGCCTGCGCATAATTCCACTATTCAGATTTGTACATTTCAGAGACCCAGTTCTGTTGTTGCCAAATAACCCGATTGTTTGTGGCCTTGAACGGCTCTTTTTCTCTCCTGCAGCTCTTCAAGCTTGAACGCTCCTGTTAACCACATTGCCTGTTGTTACCGCTGCTCACAGCTTTCTGTAAATCATTGCTCTTAGCATGCGTGCGATCAGAGAACAGGGCTGTAATGTTGGAGGACAATACGATTCCTTTACAAAGACTTAAATCATCAGAGAGAGAGAGAGAGAGAGAGAGAGAGAGAGAGAGAGAGAGAGAGAGAGAGAGAGAGAGAGAGAGAGAGAGAGAGAGCTCTGCAAGACGAATTAGCGAACAAGTGTGATCAGCGCCATCTACTGGTGAAATTGCATAGTTAATTTGTAATCTAGCAATTGAAAATTAAATAATAAACCATCAACATTTTTATTATTATTAATCATTCATGATATTGTATAGTAATAATGGGTAATATACATATATATATACATACATAATTAAAATAATGTAAATTGAATTGAATCAAATACTGTAATAATATTTTTGAATGAATATTAATGAATTAATTACATAAAGAAATGGGTCATTTAAAAAAATGGCACTGACAAACATTTAGGCTACCAAAAATAAATAAGATGGCCTGTTCATAGTGCAAGTGCACATACATTAACAAATAATAACGCATCTGTGTGCAAAATATAAAAATATCAATAATCTACTGTATTTGAATATAACTACTTCCAGGAATATGATAAGCGAACTGAACTGAACTGGACCTCCTCTCATATTATTTATGCATTCATGAAGTGGCGAGTCCTGTGCTGGAAGAATACTGCGCATGCTCACATCAGGTCCACAAGAACCGAGACTCCTAAAGTTTCAACCTCAACACTGGAAACCGTCATCGCTGGTTTCAACTACGACTTGTCCTTCAAACGTGCGAATAAGTGTTGTGATTATGCTTTTATACAGCAGACATATTCACGTTTTTCACCGCAAATCATACTTTTGATCGTGCGTCATCATTTCCAAACAGGCCGCCTAGAGACAGGAGAGGAATCCTAGCGGACCATCCTCATCCTCGCTCCACTTTGATAACAACATGTTAAATACTTCCATGGAGAAATGAATTTCGGTATAACAGCAAATTCGCTGTTGCTTTTCCGCGCCTGCGATGAAGGGGACTACGAGACGGCCCGCGGGATCTTGGAACCGGGTGTCAAGGAATCCGGGAGACAGAGCAGACTGCGGTCCGAAGCGGGGTCGGAATGTAACGTAGCGGACATCACCCGCGGCCTGTCGCTGGTTCCCGTCGACTGCACCGACGAGGAAGGAAACACCGCCCTTCAGTTCGCCTCGGCCAGCGGCCATGAGAACCTGGTTCGCTTTCTCCTGCGGAAAGGGGCGTCGGTGGACAGCCGCAACAACTATGGCTGGACCCCGCTGATGCAAGCTGCCCGGTGGGTAAAGGTCCTGCTGATGACGCTGATCACAGAAGTTAATGTTAAACATTAAACATATGACTTGTGTTTGTTAGGCAATACATTACAGACCGTTGTTTTTAAAAGTTAATTTATCTTTTACTATCTTTCGAAGTTTCTTAATTTCTGAGAAGCATATTCTGGTTAGTTCTGTTAAATTATAGTATATTATAGTGGTAGCCTAAAGAATAATAGCAGGCATGCTGTCTGTTGAACATACATCCTCCGGCCCAGGTTTGGTCAGCAGAGTGTCGCCCACCTGCTGCTGGAGAACGGGGCGGAGATCAACGGCCGTAACCGGCTGGGCGCCAGCGTGCTCAGCATGGCGGCCCGGGGCGGCCACACTCACGTCGCCCGGCTGCTCCTGGAGGGCGGGGCCTACGTCGACGATTACGACCACCTGGCCGTCGCTGCGGAGGGCTTCGTCAACGGAAACAATAACAACAGGTACAGTATGCAGGTATAGTCTGGTGATCTGGGTGTTCCACTCCCAGCCAGATTGTCGTGGGGTTGAGCACCAGAGTTGGCCTACCTGTATGCGTCCTTGGGCACGATGGCCAATAACACCTGTGCCTTTTCATACTAAAACTTAATGGTACCTATATGCTCTATATAAGCAGTGTTGGGCAAGTTACTCAGGAATAGTAATATGTTACTAGTTAGTCTACTTATTAATCCTTCAAAACGTTATAATCTTACTTTACTTATTACTTACTGGGTATTAAAAGTAGTTTAGTTAGTTACGTTACTATTACTATATTACAATCACTACCCTGACTCGCCCTTTCCGAAAAATGACAACCTGTGTAGCCAGCTTTTGTAGCCATTTTAGAATTGAATCGTCTTAATTGGAACAATAATGAACCTTAGGAGTCAACAATCAGCCAAAGTGAAAACATTGCAGCCTCTCAAACCAGAT